>RXON01004523.1:0-10264 GCA_009667805.1 Leptobrachium leishanense | reverse complement strand
CAGTTGGATACCTGGGCGCTTTGCACGCTTTATCCATGGACTTTGTGGCCGGGCGGGCATGATGGGCGCTATCATAGAAAGTGATGGGGGAGCCGTACAGGTCAGAGGTCGCACGGTACCGGACCATCGAAGACACGTCTTGATATGACATGATCCAGCATGGTGGCCCCACATCCCATCACGGTGTACAAATGTAGGGCGATGCCTTGTGGGAAAAGAGGAAAAACAACAAAACCATTGGCAAAACATTGATACACCCTGGGGACGCCATGACCCAAACCTCTCGGAACCCACCAGTGGCCGCCATGTCTGCGGTGTGCGCGTTAAAACATCAAATGAGCAAAAAAATAAGGAAATTAACCCTGAGACTGGAGGCTAGAGTTACAGGATGCTACACGTGACGGGTCCCAATGGAAGATCTCCTGATTCTGATCTGAGGGGAGAATCCTGGAGCTGTGGCATACAGGGGGTTAAACGCCGGGAATCGGCCTGAATGAAGGGACCACGAGCAGCCGGTGACAATACGAGCAGGAGAGAAACACCAGAGCAAAAGCACCAACACGATGCTTGCCTGGGAGTGAGGTTTCATTGAGGAGCGAAACGCGTTCTCTTTCCCTTTTTTTTAAATTCATGAGGCGCGTGTGTTCGGGGCCCCGGGGTAAATGCTCAGTCCAGGCCTCATTCAGGATCCGTCTCTCCCCGTGGAGGCGCCTCTGCTTGTACAGATTGTCACAGCATCTCCGTTTACAGCATTAGGCGTATGCGAAACGCGTGGACACGGGACGGGACTCCGTGACCGCAAACATCTCGCGAGACACTGGCCTGCTCCCGTGAGTTTACAATCTAAGGGGGAAAGAGGAGCCGCTCCCGTGAGTTTACAATCTAAGAGGGGAAAGAGGAGCCGCTCCCGTGAGTTTACAATCTAAGAGGGGAAAGAGGAGCCGCTCCCGTGAGTTTACAATCTAAGAGGGAAAGAGGAGCCGCTCCCGTGAGTTTACAATCTAAGAGGGGAAAGAGGAGCCGCTCCCGTGAGTTTACAATCTAAGAGGGGAAAGAGGAGCCGCTCCCGTGAGTTTACAATCTAAGAGGGGAAAGAGGAGCCGCTCCCGTGAGTTTACAATCTAAGAGGGGAAAGAGGAGCCGCTCCCGTGAGTTTACAATCTAAGAGGGGAAGAGGAGCCGCTCCCGTGAGTTTACAATCTAAGAGGGAAAGAGGAGCCGCTCCCGTGAGTTTACAATCTAAGAGGGGAAAGAGGAGCCGCTCCCGTGAGTTTACAATCTAAGAGGGAAAAGAGGAGCGCTCCCGTGAGTTTACAATCTAAGAGGGGAAAGAGGAGCCGCTCCCGTGAGTTTACAATCTAAGAGGGGAAAGAGGAGCCGCTCCCGTGAGTTTACAATCTAAGAGGGAAAAGAGGAGCCGCTCCCGTGAGTTTACAATCTAAGAGGGGAAGAGGAGCCGCTCCCGTGAGTTTACAATCTAAGAGGGGAAAGAGGAGCCGCTCCGTGAGTTTACAATCTAAGAGGGAAAGAGGAGCCGCTCCCGTGAGTTTACAATCTAAGAGGGAAAAGAGGAGCCGCTCCCGTGAGTTTACAATCTTAAGAGGGGGAAAGAGGAGCCGCTCCCGTGAGTTTACAATCTAAGAGGGAAAAGAGGAGCCGCTCCCGTGAGTTTACAATCTAAGAGGGAAAAGAGGAGCCGCTCCCGTGAGTTTACAATCTAAGAGGGGAAAGAGGAGCCGCTCCCGTGAGTTTACAATCTAAGAGGGAAAAGAGGAGCCGCTCCCGTGACTTTACAATCTAAGAGGGGAAAGAGGAGCCGCTCCCGTGAGTTTACAATCTAAGAGGGAAAAGAGGAGCCGCTCCCGTGACTTTACAATCTAAGAGGGAAAAGAGGAGCCGCCCTGTGAGTTTACAATCTAAGAGGGAAAAGAGGAGCCGCTCCCGTGATTTTACAATCTAAGAGGGAAAGAGGAGCCGCTCCCGTGACTTTACAATCTAAGAGGGAAAGAGGAGCCGCTCCCGTGAGTTTACATTTACAATCTAAGAGGGAAAAGAGGAGCCGCTCCGTGAGTTTACAATCTAAGAGGGGAAAGAGGAGCCGCTCCCGTGACTTTACAATCTAAGAGGGAAAAGAGGAGCCGCTCCCGTGAGTTTACAATCTAAGAGGGGAAGAGGAGCCGCTCCCGTGAGTTTACAATCTAAGAGGGGAAAGAGGAGCCGCTCCGTGAGTTTACAATCTAAGAGGGAAAAGAGGAGCCGCTCCCGTGAGTTTACACAATCTAAGAGGGGAAAGAGGAGCCGCTCCCGTGAGTTTACAATCTAAGAGGGAAAAGAGGAGCCGCTCCCGTGAGTTTACAATCTAGAGGAAAGAGAGCCGCTCCCGTGAGTTTACAATCTAAGAGGGAAAAGAGGAGCCGCTCCCGTGAGTTTACAATCTAAGAGGGGAAAGAGGAGCCGCTCTCCGTGAGTTTACAATCTAAGAGGGAAAAGAGGAGCCGCTCCCGTGAGTTTACAATCTAAGAGGGAAAAGAGGAGCCGCTCCGTGAGCTTACAATCTAAGAGGGGAAAGAGGAGCCGCTCCCGTGAGTTTACAATCTAAGAGGGAAAAGAGGAGCCGCTCCCGTGACTTTACAATCTAAGAGGGAAAAGAGAGAGCCGCTCCCGTGAGTTTACAATCTAAGAGGGAAAAGAGGAGCCGCTCCCGTGAGACTTTACAATCTAAGAGGGAAAAGAGGAGCCGCTCCCGTGAGTTTACAATCTAAGAGGGGAAGAGGAGCCGCTCCCGTGAGTTTACAATCTAGAGGGGGGAAAGAGGAGCCGCTCCCGTGACTTTACAATCTAAGAGGGAAAAGAGGAGCCGCTCCCGTGAGTTTACAATCTAAGAGGGAAAGAGGAGCCGCTCCCGTGAGTTTACAATCTAAGAGGGAAAAGAGGAGCCGCTCCCGTGAGTTTACAATCTAAGAGGGAAAAGAGGAGCCGCTCCCGTGAGTTTACAATCTAAGAGGGAAAGAGGAGCCGCTCCCGTGAGTTTACAATCTAAGAGGGAAAGAGGAGCCGCTCCCGTGAGTTTACAATCTAAGAGGGAAAAGAGGAGCCGCTCCCGTGATTTACAATCTAAGAGGGAAAAGAGGAGCGCTCCCGTGATTTACAATCTAAGAGGGAAAGAGGAGCCGCTCCCGCCGTGACTTTACAATCTAAGAGGGAAAGAGGAGCTGCTCCCGTGAGTTTACAATCTAAGAGGGGAAAGAGGAGCCGCTCCTGTGAGTTTACAATCTAAGAGGGGAAAGAGGAGCCGCTCCCGTGAGTTTACAATCTCTAAGAGGGGAAAGAGGAGCCGCTCCCGTGACTTTACAATCTAAGAGGGAAAAGAGGAGCCGCTCCCGTGAGTTTACAATCTAAGAGGGAAAAGAGGAGCCGCTCGCGTGACTTTACAATCTAAGAGGGAAAGAGGAGCCGCTCCCGTGAGTTTACAATCTAAGAGGGAAAAGAGGAGCCGCTCCCGTGACTTTACAATCTAAGAGGGGAAAGAGGAGCCGCTCCCGTGAGTTTACAATCTAAGAGGGGAAAGAGGAGCGCTCCCGTGAGTTTACAATCTAAGAGGGAAAAGAGGAGCCGCTCCGTGAGTTTCACTCCGTGATTTACAATCTAAGAGGGGAAAGAGGAGCCGCTCCCGTGAGTTTACAATCTAAGAGGGGAAAGAGGAGCCGCTCCCGTGAGTTTACAATCTAAGAGGGGAAAGAGGAGCCGCTCACCTGAGTATACAATCTAAGAGGGGAAAGAGGAGCCGCTTCCGTGAGTTTACAATCTAAGAGGGGAAAGAGGAGCCGCTCTCGTGAGTTTACAATCTAAGAGGGAAAGAGGAGCCGCTCCCGTGAGTTTACAATCTAAGAGGGGAGAGAGGAGCCGCTCCTGTGATTTTACAATCTAAGAGGGGAAAGAGGAGCCGCTCCTGTGAGTTTAACAATCTAAGAGGGAAAGAGGAGCCGCTCCTGTGAGTTTACAATCTAAGAGGGAAAGAGGAGCCGCTCCCGTGAGTTTACAATCTAAGAGGGAAAGAGGAGCCGCTCCCGTGACTTTACAATCTAAGAGGGGAAAGAGGAGCCGCTCCTGTGAGTTTACAATCTAAGAGGGAAAGAGGAGCCGCTCCTGTGAGTTTACAATCTAAGAGGGAAAGAGGAGCCGCTCCCGTGAGTTTACAATCTAAGAGGGGAAAGAGGAGCCGCTCCCGTGAGTTTACAATCTAAGAGGGGAAAGAGGAGCCGCTCCGTGTGAGTTTACAACTAAGAGAGGAAAAGAGGAGCCGCTCCTCTGTGATTTTACAATCTAAGAGGGTGGAAGAGGAGCATATATTTAGTATCTTGTACAGTTACAGGCATTTATACACAGCGCTAGTGTATTCTGTAGCGCTTTACAAAAGGGGAGCACAAACAGGATACGTACATGATAAAAGAGGAAGGACAAACCTGCCCGTAGGATTACTGTCCAGGTAATACAGTACTTTAAACCAAGAGCTCATACAATCATCCCGTGAGCTGACACTCTAAGTGACAAGGGGTAAGTGAAACAAATGGGAGCAGAGGGAAGGTGAAGCTGGTGGCCAGAAAGAGTATAGTAGGGCTTGCAGGGGAAGGACCAGAAGCCTGGGCTTAGTAAGAATAATTAGAGCAAGAAGGGGAGACAGCTGGAAAGGAAACCTGAAATTATGGACCAGGCCTGGGTGGGTGGATGGATGGATGGGGCAGCAGAAGGAGAGAGATGGAAGTCAGTCTGTGAGAGTATGCTGTGGAAAGAGAAAGGTTTGGTGAAACTGCTCAGCATTGCTAACCATTTACAACGTAGGGGAAGGGAGGGAGAAACCGAGGGGGGTTTTCTAAGAGAAATGGAGGGATATGTAAAATATTACTGGTCAGCCAGCCTCCCTGCAGTGAGGTATCCACCATTCAACATGCCGTCCAACGCTATGTTGGACGGCATGTTGAATGGTGGATACCTCACTGCTTGTTGCAGGGCGGAGAGAGACACAGGTCAGTCTGTGTATGTGCAATGCTTGTTGCAGGGTGCAGGGGGGGAGACACAGGTCAGTCTGTTTGTGTATGCTCAATGCTTGTTGCAGGGCGGAGAGAGACACAGGTCAGTCTGTTTGTGTATGCTCAATGCTTGTTGCAGGGTGCAGGGGGGAGACACAGGTCAGTCTGTTTGTGTATGCTCAATGCTTGTTGCAGGGTGCAGGGGGGAGACACAGGTCAGTCTGTTTGTGTATGCTCAATGCTTGTTGCAGGGTGCAGGGGGGGGACACGAAAAATCGTCATAATAATCAGTTTTTCCCTGGGCGTGAGAGTACCCCCACCTATTTTTCCAGGAAAAAAAGCACTGATTAAGACAAAGCTCTGGAGATCCTGAACTGATCAGGAATGAGTTCAGATCTAAACCCCATAGAGACCTGTGGAGAGATCCCAAAGCAGGAACCTTCCAACCCAAGAGACCTGGAGCAGGATTTGGCACCTGCCCACACGGCCAAAAGCACCAAAAGGTGGTTAAATGACCATGGTGTTGGTGTGCTTGAATGGCCGGCAAACTCACCAGACCTGAACCCCATAGAGAATCTATTGTCAAGAGGAAAATGAGAAGCAAGAGACCAAAAAATGCAGATGAGCTGAAGGTCACGGTGAAAAAAAACAGGGCTTTCATAGCACCTCAACCTCAGCAGAGCCACAGACTGAATGCATGCCACGTCACCTCCATGCCACGTCACCTCCATGCCATGTCACCTCCATGCCACGTCACCTCCATGCCACGTCACCTCCATGCCACGTCACCTCCATGCCATGTCACCTCCATGCCACGCCGAATTGAGGCAGGAATTAAAGGAGCCCCTGCCAAGTATTGAGGACATTTAAAGTAAATGAACAGAGTTTCCAGAAGGCGACGATTCACTAAATGATTTTTTTATGAAGTATTCTGATTTTTTTTGAGATAGTGAATTGGTGTATTTTGTTAAATGTGAGAAAAATCATCACAATTAAAAGAATCAAAGACTTAAACTCCTTCAGTCTGCGCGCATTGAATGGATTAAACTCCTTCAGTCTGTGCGCATTGAATTGATTAAACTCCTTCAGTCTGTGCGCATTGAATTGATTAAACTCCTTCAGTCTGTGCGCATTGAATTGATTAAACTCCTTCAGTCTGTGCGCATTGAATGGATTAAACTCCTTCAGTCTGTGCGCATTGATTTGATTAAACTCCTTCAGTCTGTGGGCATTGAATGGATTAAACTCCTTCAGTCTGTGCGCATTGAATTGATTAAACTCCTTCAGTCTGCGCGCATTGAATTGATTAAACTCCTTCAGTCTGTGCGCATTGAATGGATTAAACTCCTTCAGTCTGTGCGCATTGAATGGATTAAACTCCTTCAGTCTGTGCGCATTGAATGGATTAAACTCCTTCAGTCTGTGCGCATTGAATGGATTAAACTCCTTCAGTCTGTGCGCATTGAATTGATTAAACTCCTTCAGTCTGTGTGCATTGAATTGATTAAACTCCTTCAGTCTGTGCGCATTGAATGGATTAAACTCCTTCAGTCTGTGCGCATTGAATGGATTAAACTCCTTCAGTCTGTGCGCATTGAATTGATTAAACTCCTTCAGTCTGTGCGCATTGAATTGATTAAACTCCTTCAGTCTGTGTGCATTGAATTGATTAAACTCCTTCAGTCTGTGCGCATTGAATGGATTAAACTCCTTCAGTCTGTGCGCATTGAATGGATTAAACTCCTTCAGTCTGTGCGCATTGAATTGATTAAACTCCTTCAGTCTGTGCGCATTGAATTGATTAAACTCCTTCAGTCTGTGCGCATTGAATTGATTAAACTCCTTCAGTCTGTGCGCATTGAATGGATTAAACTCCTTCAGTCTGTTTCGCATTGAATGGATTAAACTCCTTCAGTCTGTGCGCATTGAATTGATTAAACTCCTTCAGTCTGTGCGCATTGAATGGATTAAACTCCTTCAGTCTGTGCGCATTGAATGAATTAAACTCCTTCAGTCTGTGCGCATTGAATTGATTAAACTCCTTCAGTCTGCGCGCATTGAATTGATTAAACTCCTTCAGTCTGTGCGCATTGAATTGATTAAACTCCTTCAGTCTGTGCGCATTGAATGGATTAAACTCCTTCAGTCTGTGCGCATTGAATGAATTAAACTCCTTCAGTCTGTGCGCATTGAATGGATTAAACTCCTTCAGTCTGCGCGCATTGAATGGATTAAACTCCTTCAGTCTGTGCGCATTGAATGATTAAACTCCTTCAGTCTGTGCCCATTGAATGGATTAAACTCCTTCAGTCTGTGCGCATTGAATTGATTAAACTCCTTCAGTCTGTGCGCATTGAATGAATTAAACTCCTTCAGTCTGCGCGCATTGAATGGATTAAACTCCTTCAGTCTGCGCGCATTGAATGGATTAAACTCCTTCAGTCTGTGCCCATTGAATGGATTAAACTCCTTCAGTCTGTGCGCATTGAATTGATTAAACTCCTTCAGTCTGTGCGCATTGAATGGATTAAACTCCTTCAGTCTGTGCGCATTGAATGGATTAAACTCCTTCAGTCTGTGCGCATTGAATGAATTAAACTCCTTCAGTCTGTGCGCATTGAATGGATTAAACTCCTTCAGTCTGTGCGCATTGAATTGATTAAACTCCTTCAGTCTGTGCGCATTGAATTGATTAAACTCCTTCAGTCTGTGCGCATTGAATGGATTAAACTCCTTCAGTCTGTGCGCATTGAATTGATTAAACTCCTTCAGTCTGTGCGCATTGAATTGATTAAACTCCTTCAGTCTGTGCGCATTGAATGGATTAAACTCCTTCAGTCTGTGCGCATTGAATTGATTAAACTCCTTCAGTCTGTGCGCATTGAATTGATTAAATTCCTTCAGTCTGTGCGCATTGAATTGATTAAACTCCTTCAGTCTGTGCGCATTGAATGGATTAAACTCCTTCAGTCTGTGCGCATTGAATTGATTAAACTCCTTCAGTCTGTGTGCATTGAATTGATTAAACTCCTTCAGTCTGTGCGCATTGAATGGATTAAACTCCTTCAGTCTGTGTGCATTGAATTGATTAAACTCCTTCAGTCTGTGCGCATTGAATTGATTAAACTCCTTCAGTCTGTGCGCATTGAATGGATTAAACTCCTTCAGTCTGTGCGCATTGAATTGATTAAATTCCTTCAGTCTGTGCGCATTGAATTGATTAAACTCCTTCAGTCTGTGCGCATTGAATTGATTAAATTCCTTCAGTCTGTGCGCATTGAATTGATTAAACTCCTTCAGTCTGTGCGCATTGAATTGATTAAACTCCTTCAGTCTGTGCGCATTGAATGGATTAAACTCCTTCAGTCTGTGCGCATTGAATGGATTAAACTCCTTCAGTTTGTGCGCATTGAATTGATTAAACTCCTTCAGTCTGTGCGCATTGAATGGATTAAACTCCTTCAGTCTGTGCGCATTGAATTGATTAAACTCCTTCAGTCTGTGCGCATTGAATTGATTAAACTCCTTCAATCTGTGCGCATTGATTGGATTAAACTCCTTCAGTCTGTGCGCATTGAATTGATTAAACTCCTTCAGTCTGTGCGCATTGAATGGATTAAACTCCTTCAGTCTGTGCGCATTGAATTGATTAAACTCCTTCAGTCTGTGCGCATTGAATGGATTAAACTCCTTCAGTCTGTGCGCATTGAATTGATTAAACTCCTTCAGTCTGTGCGCATTGAATTGATTAAACTCCTTCAGTCTGTGCGCATTGAATGGATTAAACTCCTTCAGTCTGTGCGCATTGAATGGATTAAACTCCTTCAGTCTGTGTGCATTGAATTGATTAAACTCCTTCAGTCTGTGTGCATTGAATTGATTAAACTCCTTCAGTCTGTGCGCATTGAATGGATTAAACTCCTTCAGTCTGTGCGCATTGAATGGATTAAACTCCTTCAGTCTGTGTGCATTGAATTGATTAAACTCCTTCAGCCTGTGCGCATTGAATTGATTAAACTCCTTCAGCCTGTGCGCATTGAATTGATTAAATACACAAGTTTCACAATTTGAGTTGAATTAATGAAATAAATGAACTTTTCCACCACATTTTTATTTATTGAGATGCACCTGTATGTATATCTGTTTGACAATCTGCTCATGGTTTCTCTGTCTCATATCTGGTCCTCATGGGGTTAATCATGCTCTGGGGATCCCAGCAGGCTGTGGTCGTGGTGTCTGTATGAAGCACTGAAGGCCCCTTGTTCCTTGTCCTTTTATACTGAGGGAAAGATCTCCGGCTCTCATATTGATAAACAGCTTCTATTGTCCCCCCACGGTGCCATCCTGCTGCCAGTCTGATGCCTGCTGCCAATCCTACCCAGACCGCATGCCAAGAGGCCCACACCGTCCATCCACAGAGGCCAGTTATATTAGCACTCCATGTAAGCACCCATTTGGGGTGTTCAGGGCTAGTTTTAGGATCTCCATATATTCAGGGTGTGCGGGTGTCTTTTTAGGAGTTCCTCCATATATTCAGGGTGGGTTTTTAGGGGCTCCTCCATATATTCAGGGTGTGCGGGTGTCGTTTTTAGGGGTTCCTCCATATATTCAGGGTGTGCGGGTGTCTTTTTAGGGGTTCCTCCATATATTCAGGGTGTGCGGGTGTGTTTTTAGGGGTTCCTCCATATATTCAGGGTGTGTTTTTAGGGGTTCCTCCATATATTCAGGGTGTGTTTTTAGGGGCTCCTCCATATATTCAGGGTGTGCGGGTGTCTTTTTAGGGGTTCCTCCATATATTCAGGGTGTGTGGGTGTGTTTTTAGGGGCTCCTCCATATATCCAGGGTGTGCGGGTGTGTTTTTAGGGGTTCCTCCATATATTCAGGGTGTGTGGGTGTGTTTTTAGGGGTTCCTCCATATATTCAGGGTGTGCGGGTGTGTTTTTAGGGGTTCCTCCATATATTCAGGGTGTGTTTTTAGGGGTTCCTCCATATATTCAGGGTGTGTTGTTACGGGTTCCTCCATATATTCAGGGTGTGTGGGTGTCTTTTTAGGGGTTCCTCCATATATTCAGGGTGTGTGGGTGTGTTTTTAGGGGTTCCTCCATATATTCAGGGTGCGGGTGTCTTTTTAGGGGTTCCTCCATATATTCAGGGTGTGCGGGTGTGTTTTTAGGGGTTCCTCCATATATTCAGGGTGTGCGGGTGTCATTTTAGGGGTTCCTCCATATATTCAGGGT
>RXON01004522.1:0-12813 GCA_009667805.1 Leptobrachium leishanense | reverse complement strand
AATGATAACATAACCTATCTTTAGGAAAACTAATGTAGGGAAATATTAAGAAAAAAACCTGTCCAGAGGATTATACATACACTCTGAGTTATCTCTCTCAGTCCAACCCACAAAGAGAAATGGATTGAGATAATCAGACAATATCAAAAAGAGTCGCACGGTTTTGAAAGTAATGTATGGAAAAAAATTATTTCGGATTCATTCAATGAGTTACGATTCGGAGAGTATGATGCAGCCATCCAGCTCCACCCAGCATCATCTTATTTCACTTTTGTACCCCACTGTATTTATTGCAATATGTTCTCATGTGTAGTGCATTATTTATAGTAATGAAATATGTTAGGGCAAAAAGAATCGGCTAATGATGCAAAAATCAAGACTACAGCACCGCTCTCATGCGAATTAATCCAAATTCTTTTGTTATGTTACTAAGTTCAAATGATTTTCCCATTACTAACAGGGTTATTCAAAGAGCTCCGAATTGCTTCAGAAAGGTAACCAAACGCTGAAAATCAGCATTCGGTTACCTTTCCTGGCCATTCGCCTATCCAGAGAGAAGGCAATTCGCCAAATCCTAGCGAATTGCCTGAACATATGGTGCCTGTTCGGTGCCTGTTCGAGGGCAGTGAAAATCCCATGAAAAGCACTGCTTCGTCTATTCAGAGAACACAAACCAGCAGTGAAAGGTTCCCCTAATGCCCTGCCATTCGGTGGTTTCATGCAACAAATTTATTCAGGAGAATCCCATAGGCTTCAATGTTAAAAATATTCCTGTTTTAATTCAATATCTAATAAACCATTCATTTTAAAATTCTGCAGTAAAGAGTCTCTTTATTTATAGATTTTTTAGGATATTTTAAGCATTTTTCAGATTTTTGCATCCATGCACTGAAGGCAACAATCAGCCAGATTCCGGTGGATTGCTGCGCCCCCCCCCCGGTGCGGGCTGACATCTTGAATGTCAGCCGAGCACTCTGGGACCCCGGCGGAGCAATTAGATGTCATCCCGGCAGCGCGATGACATCTAATTCAGGTGCCCCCCCCGTGTGTGCGGAGGAGGCGCCTGAAAGGGAGGGGGAAGGTCCTTCGGACCTCTCTCCCTCCCGATTGCCGGGGGCACAGGATTAATCCAGGCACCATTTGGAAGCGCACAGCCTGCACTTCCAAACAGTGGCTGTAATTAACCCCTGGGGAGCCGATCACGATTCAGCGCTGAAAAGCGTCAAATCGTGATCCTCTCCTGGAGCTAGCCGACATCCTGGATGTCGGACAACCCTCCAGGAACTCCCCCTGAGGACTGGTGTCATCGTGCATGGCACGATGACGCCAGTCCTGGAGTTAACCCCTAGCTGCCAGCAATGGTGGAGATAGGGGGTTTCCAATGAACCCCCTATCTCCCGATCCATGGCGGCTAGGGGTTAATGTTTGATATCGTTGGATCGGGCAGAGCATGGCCTTTCCAACGATACCAAACTTGACCATGTAAAATGTTTTACAAAAAAATAAAAAATAAAAATAAAAAAGTATTTAAAAAATTCTAAAAATAAAATGAACAAATTATTTTGTTTTTTTTTTGTTTTGTTAATGCAGTAATATTGTTCCCATTTCAATTATAATGTGAACAATGATGCTGCATTAACAATTTTTGTATGCGGTGCGTTTGTTAAAAATAGCTAAATTTTCCCCAAAAAAAATGTAACGAGACCCCATTTCTAATTTTTTTAACAAGCGCACCCCATATAAAATATAACCGCAAACGATTGCATGTTAAAATGTGAAAAAAAAACACTTTACACATTGTAAATTATTGAAAATTCTAATTTTATTGCATTTTTTTGTTATAATATACAGACAGGACATGACATATACATATAATAATGACATATTATGAATCTGCCGAGTCTGCCGGAAAGAACGATATATAAGATGTCTGGATCATATATTAAAATAAGGCTTCAAAACGCAGTTAAACATGATGAGCGAAACCGGTAAAAATTACCTCAGCACAGAGGTGTGAAATGGCTTAGCAGCGAAAGGGTTAAGTTTACTTATTTTTTCTGTAACAGCCCTTTTTATTATCATTCCCTGGACCTCATATGCAAATTTCAGACATTTTCGCTCAGTAGTTTCTTTGCAAACAGCGTTTCCTTTTCAAAAATTCACACAAACTGCTAATTTATTCACTGCCTCGTCTGCGGTCTCGGCTGCTTCGCTGCGGGTGATCGGCTCCTGCTCGGGTTTTTCGACGGGTTAATCCAGATGTTTTTGGGGGTTTTCAGCGTGCATTCACTGGGTTTTGCGGTTCGTTTTCGGTTGGTTTGTGGCAGCTTTTCTCTGCAATTCGGGGACCCTGTGGTGTTTGCCGAATACACCGCAGGGTCACCGAAATGGGATCGGCAAAAGGAACCGAATTGAAGACAACGAAAAGTCACCGAATGTGCGGTGACTTTTCAAATCTCTTTGAATTAACCTGTATGTGACTCTGTTTGGTGGGCTGTGCTCACACAAATTAAACAAATGGATGCACATTGATCTGGATTCATTCGTTATGTTAATATCTTATTTGGAGATTGTGATTTTCCTTCAGTCCCAAAACCAAAACAAAAGAAACTTATTATATTTAATATGATATGCCTCTGTTTAAAAGGTAGTGCGTTTTATAATGCAATGAAAATTTTCCAAAACTAAAGTAATCAACTGATTGTCAAAGAACCACAAAGATTATATCAACACACCCTTTCGAATAAAACAAATAATTCCAAAACAATTCCTTTTTTTTGTACTAAATCCATTCCTAATCATTACGGTATTGTAAATGCTTGATTCAGAGATTCAAAACACTTCGGATCTACGAATTAAAATAATTACAGATAAAAATCTATTTGTTTCTAAACGAATTGCACATGTCTTATGTACTCTTCATAAGAGTAGGAATGAAAACTATGCCTCAGAGAGAGGAAACTAAAATGCATGCCTATGTCATGCCCCATTCCGGTGGTGGCGGCGCAAGAAGAACAAAACTGGTGCTGCTTCAAAGCAATGATCTCCTTGGCAGCACTAGTTAACCCGCAGCATGCTACATTCAAGTTTCCTTTCATTCTACTGGCACCACAGGTGCACCAATTAAGACTTTCATTTAAGACAGACACTCCCATGGCTCAATGCTGTGCATTAGGACTCATTCCGGCTGGGTGGAGTAGAGGTAACATCACTGCTCTGCATGGAGAGAGCCTGTGGAGTCATGGGCTCAATTCCTACAAGCAACCTCTCCAGCAAGTGTCCCTGGGCAAGACCATATCTCCTGCCATCCCCATATCCCCATCATCCCCCCCCACCAATCGCTCCAGCGTCATAGGAAATGTCATCAGATAAGAACCCTCAACTCATCTAGTCTGCCCAATTACCTGGATTTATCTTTTGTTTAGGATAGCCCAGGGGTCAGCAACCTTGGCTCCCTGATGTTTTGGGAACTACATTTCCCATGTGGCTCAGTCAGCCTAATAGGTGACTGAGCCACATGGGAAATGTAGTTCCCAAAACATCAGGGAGCCAAGGTTGCTGACCCCTGGGATAGCCTTATGCCTATCCCATGCCTGCTTAAATTCAATTACTGTTTTGGTCTCTACCACTTCTACTGGAAAGCTGTTCCATGTATCCACCACCCTCTCAGTAAAATAATGCTTTCTGGTGTTACTTTTAAACCTTTGCCCCTCTAATTTAAGACTATGTCCTCTTGTTTTGCTACTTTGTCTCCTTTTTAAATACACTCCCTTCCTCTACCTTATGGATTCCCTTTACGTATTTAAATGTTTCTATCATATCTCCTCTGTCTCGTCTTTTTTCAAGCTGTACATGTTAAGATCATTAAGCCTTTCCTGGTAACTTTTCTCCTTCAAGCCGTACACCATTTTATTAGCCCTTCTCTGAACTCTCTCTAAGATGTCTATATCCTTCTGGAGATACGGTCTCCAGTACTGCACACAGTACTCCAAGTACTGTCCTTCAGTATTGTCTCCTATTTCTGTGTCTAGTCAGCCCTTTTCCAGTCCCCCTCTCCTTGTCTTTATTTTAGTGTTCTGTGTATCTTTCTGTCCAGTCCAGTTCCTGTACTGTCCATCTACCCATTTCTCAGCCCGGTCAGCTTCAACCCATTATTGTGTGTATCTAATCCGTTCCATCCCTCTCTCTCTCTCTCTCTCTCTCTCTCTCAAACCTGTTATGCAATATTCATGGTCCCCTTTGGTTTAGTCATTGTTCTGTTTATCAGTCCTATCTGCTTTGTATGCTTCTATGTATTTGTGAATATCCAATCAGTCCCATACCTGTCTCTCCCAGTTGTTATACAGTATTCATTGTTCGCCTTGGTTTATCCCGGTCAATGTTGTTCCCTGTTTAAATAAACCTTCTGTTGCTTTATTACTCCTGTATCCACCTCCCTCCTCCTTTACCACTGCATACTGGGCTTGAACTGACCACCCGTACACTGAATCCTTGAGAGAGTTGCCACCCCGGTAAAGTATCCATTTAATTGGGCAGACTAGATGGGCCGAAAGGTTCTTATCTGCCGACATTTTCTGTTTCTATGTACCTGCGCATGATAGCCTATAAGTAAAGTAGACATCATGATTTCTTTTTCAAAAGAGCTTTATAAAATGTGCAACTTCTCCAGTGTTGACTAGGTAAACATAGGATTTTTTTTTAAATTGACCAAATTTGCAATATAGATATTTATATATATCTTTCTAGGAATATTACAATTTAGCCAAAACTGAGATTGTTCTTTATTGCTGCGCAGCCTCAAGCAGCATGTCACTGTCATTGTAGTCAAACAATTCAGCTGACTCCTCCGTATGTGATAGTGAGGCTACGGCAGGAGTAGCTGTGGACATGGAGGCTGCATTAGATGTTTTGTCAGCTGAGGTGGACTGTAAAGCACTACAAGCCTGGCTGGCAGATGACTGGGAGGATGAGGATGGCCTAGTTAGCCAATCCACCAAATCCTCTGTATGTTGCTACTGCTTATTTAAGACAGTCAGCACCAGTTAGAAAGGACAAGCGTGCCCCTGCAGAGGAGGCACCACGTCCACCACGACCAGAGGCACAGCCTCCAGACACAGAGGCTGCTTGCCCTCTTATCTGTGCCTGGGAGCGTCTGCCTGTCCTTTTTGGTCTTTCTGACATGGTGAGTGATATATAGATTAAATATATACAGAACTCTGATCCAACTCTGGTATAAAGATTAAAGATTTCAAGAACTCTGGTATAACTCAGTGAGACACCCTGATAGCTGGCAGCCTGTGACAAGACACAGATTACAATTCGCAGAAACCTCCTATAAATTAATGAGACCCCCTGATAGGACCCCCTGATAGCTGGCAACAGTGACAAGACACAGATTACAATTCGCAGAAATCTGCTAGAAGTATGTGGGACCCCCTGATAGCTGACAGTGAGAAGACACAGATTAAAAATCCCAGAAACCTCCTATTAATCAGTGAGACCCCCTGATGGGTGGCAGTGACAAGACACAGATTAGAACAATTCCCAGATATTTTGGAGAAATTAATGACCCCCCAAAATACTTGGTGGCAGCCAGTGAGAACACACGGATTATAACAATTTCCAAATATTTTGTAGAAATTAAAGACCCCCCCAAAATATTGGGTGGCAGTGACAAGACACAGATTACCTCGATTCCCAAATATTTTGTAGAAATTACTGACCCCCCAAAATAGTTACCGGTGTTCATTTTATAGAAATAGTGCATTTTAAATATTCGGATCTTCGGATCAGAAGATTGAGGGTTGGAGTCCCATCGTGGTCGATGGCCACAGCTCGCTTTATTTTAGGCCGTATACATCAGTTCTGACGAAATCAAATTCCACCATTTGACAAATGATAAAAAGTTTCATTCAAACCTCAATCCAAATTGGATTAAAAACAGAACTGTTAGTAAAAATGGGAAAACGACACAGAGAAGTTTTTTTATAAGGAGTAGGATTTGAAACTGTGACTCGATGAAGACTCTAAAAGGCTAGGATAAGGGATAGGCAGCCAGAATGACATCCTTTTTAACGGTTCTTGATAAGGATTGGAATTTTTACATTGGTCATTTTATAGAAATAATGCATTTTAAATATTTAACAAATTTGTATCATTTTAAGTTGAATCTTCTAAAGAACATGCCAAATCTGAAATTATTAGCCTATATTTAAATAAATTTCATCCAAATATTTATTTTGAATGTGTGACGAAACTTGACATGGCTCATTAAAAAAATTGATCTCAATTGCTTCTTAGGAAACCGCACCGGTTACGAAAGGGTTGTGAAGTTGATAGCTTTATTTTATAATTCTATTCTGCCTTACAGTATATAAATGGAAATCAACATGTGACCGCGTGGTTTAATCAATAAGGCGTCTGACTTCAGATCAGAAGATTGAGGGTTCAAGTCCCTTTGTGGTTGTTAGCCACAACTTGCTAGATATTATGCAGTATACATCAGTTCTGCCGAAATCAAATTCTGCAATTTGACAAATGATAAAAAGTTTCAATCAAACCTCAATCCAAATTGGATTAAAAACTGAACAGTTAGTGAAAATGGGAAAATGACATAGAGATGTCCTTTTACAAGGAGTAGGATTTGAAACTGTGACTCGATGAAGATTCTAAAAGGCTAGGATATGGGACAGGCTGCCAGAATGACTTCCTTTATAAAGGTTCTTGATAAGGATAAGAATTTTTACATTGTTCATTTTATAGAAATAATGCATTTTAAATATTTAACAAATTTGTATTATTTTAAGTTGAATCTTCGCAAGAACATGCCAAAGCTTAAATTATTAGCCTATATTTAATTAAATTTCATCCAAATATTTACTATGAATTGGTGACGAAACTTGACATGACTCATTAAAAAAATTGATCTCAAATGCTTCTTAGGAAACAGCAGCGGTTACGAAAGGGTTGTGAAGTTGATAGCTTTATTTTATAATTCTATTCTGCGTTACAGTACATAAATGGAAATAAACATGTGACTGCGTGTCCTAATGGATAAGGCATCTGTCTTCGGATCTGAAGATTGAGGGTTCAAGTCCCTTCATGGTCGTTAGCTACAACTCGCTATGTTTTATGCCGTATATATCAGTTCTGACAAAATCAAATTCTGTAATTTGACAAATGATTTTATAATTCTATTCTGTTTTACAGTACATAAATGGATTGGAATTTTTACATTGTTCATTTTATAGAAATAATGCATTTTAAATATTTAACAAATTTGTATTATTTTAAGTTGAATCTTCTTAAGAACATGCCAAAGCTTAAATTATTAGCCTATATTTACATCCAAATATTTATTTTGAATGTGTGACTTGACATGGCTCATTAAAAAAATTGCTCTCAATTGCTTCTTAGGAAACAGCAGCGGTTACGAAAGGGTTGTGAAGTTGATAGCTTTATTTTATAATTCTATTCTGCCTTACAGTATATAAATGGACATCAACATGTGACCGCGTGGCCTAATGGATAAGGCGTCTGACTTCGGATCAGAAGATTGAGGGTTCGAGTCCCTTCGTGGTCAATAGCCGCAACTCGCTTCATTTTAGGCCGTAAACATCAGTTCTGACGAAATCAAATTCCACAATTTGTCAAATGATAAAAAGTTTCAATCAAACCTCAATCCAAATTGGATTAAAAACAGAACAGTTAGTAAAAATGGGAAAACGACAGAGAAAAGCTTTTATAAGGAGTAGGATTTGAAACTGTGACTCGATGAAGACTCTAAAAGGCAAGGATATGGGACAGGCTGCCAGAATGACTTCCTTTTTAAAGGTTCTTGATAAGGATTGAAATTTTTACATTGCTCATTTTATAGAAATAATGCATTTTAAATATTTAACAAATTTGTATCATTTTAAGTTGAATCTTCTAAAGAACATGCCAAATCTGAAATTATTAGCCTATATTTAAATAAATTTCATCCAAATATTTATTTTGAATGTGTGACGAAACTTGACATGGCTCATTAAAAAAATTGCTCTCAATTGCTTCTTAGGAAACAGCGGCGGTTACGAAAGGGTTGTGAAGTTGATAGCTTTATTTTATAATTCTATTCTGCCTTACAGTATATAAATGGACATCAACATGTGACCGCGTGGCCTAATGGATAAGGCGTCTGACTTCGGATCAGAAGATTGAGGGTTCGAGTCCCTTCGTGGTCAATAGCCGCAACTCGCTTCATTTTAGGCCGTATACATCAGTTCTGACGAAATCAAATTCCACAATTTGTCAAATGATAAAAAGTTTCAATCAAACCTCAATCCAAATTGGATTAAAAACAGAACAGTTAGTTAAAATGGAACAACGACATAGAGATGAGCTTTTATAAGGAGTAGGATTTGAAACTGTGACTCGATGAAGACTCTAAAAGGCTAGGATATGGGACAGGCTGCCAGAATGACTTCCTTTTTAAAGGTTCTTGATAAGGATTGAAATTTTTACATTGCTCATTTTATAGAAATAATGCATTTTAAATATTTAACAAATTTGTATCATTTTAAGTTGAATCTTCTAAAGAACATGCCAAATCTGAAATTATTAGCCTATATTTAAATAAATTTTATCCAAATATTTATTTTGAATGTGTGACGAAACTTGACATGGCTCATTAAAAAAATTGCTCTCAATTGCTTCTTAGGAAACAGCGGCAGTTACGAAAGGGTTGTGAAGTTGATAGCTTTATGTTATAATTCTATTCTGCCTTACAGTACATAAACGGAATTCAACATGTGACCGCGTGGCCTAATGGATAAGGAGTTTGACTTCGGATCAGAAGATTGAGGGTTCGAGTCCCTTCGTGGTCGATAGCCGCAACTTGCTTTTTTTTAGGCCGTATACATCAGTTCTGACGAAATCAAATTCTGTAATTTGACAAATGATTTTATAATTCTATTCTGTTTTACAGTACATAAATGGATTGGAATTTTTACATTGTTCATTTTATAGAAATAATGCATTTTAAATATTTAACAAATTTGTATTATTTTAAGTTGAATCTTCTTAAGAACATGCCAAAGCTTAAATTATTAGCCTATATTTAAATAAATTTCATCCAAATATTTATTTTGAATGTGTGACGAAACTTGACATGGCTCATTAAAAAAATTGATCTCAATTGCTTCTTAGGAAACAGCACCGGTTAAGAAAGGGTTGTGAAGTTGATAGCTTTATTTTATAATTCTATTCTGCCTTACAGTACATGAATGGAAATCAACTTGTGACCGCGTGGCCTAATGGATAAGGCGTCTGACTTAGAATCAGAAGATTGAGGGTTCAAGTCCCTTCGTGGTCAATAGCCACAACTTGCTTCATTTTAGGCCGTATACATCAGTTCTGACGAAATCAAATTCCACAATTTGTCAAATGATAAAAAGTTTCAATCAAACCTCAATCCAAATTGGATTAAAAACAGAACAGTTAGTCAAAATGGGAAAACGACATAGAGATGAGCTTTTATAAGGAGTAGGATTTGAAACTGTGACTCGATGAAGACTCTAAAAGGCTAGGATATGGGACAGGCTGCCAGAATGACTTCCTTTTTAAAGGTTCTTGATAAGGATTGGAATTTTTACATTGCTCATTTTATAGAAATAATGCATTTTAAATATTTAACAAATTTGTATTGATGAAGATTCTAAAAGGTTAGGATATGTGACAGGCTGCCAGAATGACTTCCTTTATAAAGGTTCTTGATAAGGATAGGAATTTTTACATTGTTCATTTTATAGAAATAATGCATTTTAAATATTTATCAAATTTGTATTATTTTAAGTTGAATCTTCGCAAGAACATGTCAAAACTGAAATTATTAGCCGATATTTAAATAAATTTCATCCAAATATTTATTTTGAATGTGTGACGAAACTTGACATGGCTCATTAAAAAAATTGATCTCAATTGCTTCTTAGGAAACAGCACCGGTTAAGAAAGGGTTGTGAAGTTGATAGCTTTATTTTATAATTCTATTCTGCCTTACAGTACATAAACGGAATTCAACATGTGACCGCGTGGCCTAATGGATAAGGAGTTTGACTTCGGATCAGAAGATTGAGGGTTCGAGTCCCTTCGTGGTCGATAGCCGCAACTTGCTTTATTTTAGGCCGTATACATCAGTTCTGACGAAATCAAATTCTGTAATTTGACAAATGATTTTATAATTCTATTCTGTTTTACAGTACATAAATGGATTGGAATTTTTACATTGTTCATTTTATAGAAATAATGCATTTTAAATATTTAACAAATTTGTATTATTTTAAGTTGAATCTTCTTAAGAACATGCCAAAGCTTAAATTATTAGCCTATATTTAAATAAATTTTCTTCCAAATATTTATTTTGAATGTGTGACGAAACTTGACATGGCTCATTAAAAAAATTGATCTCAATTGCTTCTTAGGAAACAGCACCGGTTACGAAAGGGTTGTGAAGTTGATAGCTTTATTTTATAATTCTATTCTGCCTTACAGTACATAAATGAAAATCAACATGTGACCGCGTGGCCTAATGGATAAGGCGTCTGACTTCGGGTCAGAAGATTGAGGGTTCGAATCCCTTCGTGGTCGATAGCCAAAACTCGCTTCATTTTAGGCCGTATACATCAGTTCTGACGAAATCAAATTCCACAATTTGTCAAATGATAAAAAGTTTCAATCAAACCTCAATCCAAATTGGATTAAAAACAGAACAGTTAGTAAAAATGGGAAAACGACATAGAGAAAAGCTTTTATAAGGAGTAGGATTTGAAACTGTGACTCGATGAAGACTCTAAAAGGCTAGGATATGGGACAGGCTGCCAGAATGACTTCCTTTTTAAGGTTCTTGATAAGGATTGAAATTTTTACATTGCTCATTTTATAGAAATAATGCTTTTTAAATATTTAACAAATTTGTATCATTTTAAGTTGAATCTTCTAAAGAACATGCCAAATCTGAAATTATTAGCCTATATTTAAATAAATGTTATCCAAATATTTATTTTGAATGTGTGACGAAACTTGACATGGCTCATTAAAAAATTGCTCTCAATTGCTTCTTAGGAAACAGCGGCGGTTACGAAAGGGTTGTGAAGTTGATAGCTTTTATTTATAATTCTATTCTGCCTTACAGTATATAAATGGACATCAACATGTGACCGCGTGGCCTAATGGATAAGGCGTCTGACTTCGGATCAGAAGATTGAGGGTTCGAGTCCCTTCGTGGTCAATAGCTGCAACTCGCTTCATTTTAGGCCGTATACATCAGTTCTGACGAAATCAAATTCCACAATTTGTCAAATGATAAAAAGTTTCAATCAAACCTCAATCCAAATTGGATTAAAAACAGAAACAGTTAGTAAAAATGGGAAAACGACAGAGAAAAGCTTTTATAAGGAGTAGGATTTGAAACTGTGACTCGATGAAGACTCTAAAAGGCTAGGATATGGACAGGCTGCCAGAATGACTTCCTTTTAAAGGTTCTTGATAAGGATTGAAATTTTTACATTGCTCATTTTATAGAAATAATGCATTTTAAATATTTAACAAATTTGTATCATATTTTAAGTTGAATCTTCTAAAGAACATGCCAAATCTGAAATTATTAGCCTATATTTAAATAAATTTCATCCAAATATTATTTTGAATGTGTGACGAAACTTGACATGGCTCATTAAAAAATTGCTCTCAATTGCTTCTTAAAACAGCGCGGTTACGAAAGGGTTGTGAAGTTGATAGCTTTATTTTATAATTCTATTCTGCCTTACAGTATATAAATGGACTCAACATGTGACCGCGTGGCCTAATGGATAAGGCGTCTGACTTCGGATCAGAAGATTGAGGGTTCGAGTCCCTTCGTGGTCAATAGCCGCAACTCGCTTCATTTTAGGCCGTATACATCAGTTCTGACGAAATCAAATTCCACAATTTGTCAAATGATAAAAAGTTTCAATCAACCTCAATCCAAATTGGATTAAAAACAGAACAGTTAGTAAAAATGGGGGAAACGACAGAGAAAAGCTTTTATAAGGAGTAGGATTTGAAACTGTGACTCGATGAAGACTCTAAAAGGCTAGGATATGGGACAGGCTGCCAGAATGACTTCCTTTTAAAGGTTCTTGATAAGGATTGAAATTTTTACATTGCTCATTTTATAGAAATAATGCATTTTAAATATTTAACAAATTTGTATCATTTTAAGTTGAATCTTCTAAAGAACATGCCAAATCTGAAATTATTAGCCTATATTTAAATAAATTTTATCCAAATATTTATTTTGAATGTGTGACGAAACTTGACATGGCTCATTAAAAAATTGCTCTCAATTGCTTCATAGGAACAGCGGCAGTTACGAAAGGGTTGTGAAGTTGATAGCTTTATGTTATAATTCTATTCTGCCTTACAGTACATAAACGGAATTCAACATGTGAGCGCGTGGCCTAATGGATAAGGAGTTTGACTTCGGATCAGAAGATTGAGGGTTCGAGTCCCTTCGTGGTCGATAGCCGCAACTTGCTTTCTTTTTTAGGCCGTATACATCAGTTCTGACGAAATCAAATTCTGTAATTTGACAAATGATTTTATAATTCTATTCTGTTTTACAGTACATAAATGGATTGGAATTTTTACATTGTTCATTTTATAGAAATAATGCATTTTAAATATTTAACAACATTTGTATTATTTTAAGTTGAATCTTCTTAAGAACATGCCAAAGCTTAAATTATTAGCCTATATTTAAATAAATTTCATCCAAATATTTATTTTGAATGTGTGACG
>RXON01004521.1:0-31271 GCA_009667805.1 Leptobrachium leishanense | reverse complement strand
GCAGGTAAGACCTTGATACTGTACAGTTCTTTTTGGTTCAAAAAGTTCCAGGTATCTGGAGCTGTACATAACTGGGACCTGGGAAAGAAAAAAAATAATAATTATTACTGGGAAGGAAACCCCCCTACTAAAGGCCCACAATGGCTGGCATGGTCACGCATTATTATTATCATCATCTAGCGCCACAAATTTACAAAATCAGTGTTCAAGGGGTTGACACAGAATACCACACATGGATGTTGAGTTGACCTGATTCAGGGGGACCCTGTTCCCAAGGGAACTTACAATGTATGAGCCGTACAAGTATTTTGTGAGGTAGGAGCATCCATATTGTTAGGTGTCTTGCCCAAGGACACTCGCTGGTGGCGTCTTCTGAATGGGATCAAGTCATCTTTCCATGATTGTAGAGTAGCGACCTGGTGGTTAGGTTGAACCCATTCATAGCCTTGCCCACACTAAAGGCAAACTTGATGCCCCTTGGAGAAGTGTGGTTGCAGGACTCCTACCAAGAGATTATGGGCCATTATGGTGATAGCAACTCAAGGGCAGGTTTTACCCCAGTACCTTGTGTCTGATAGAGGTTGTTGCTGTATTATCACAGTGTATATAAAAGGTAAGTAGGGTGTGACCATTGTTTGTGTATCCTATTTTGGAGGAGTTTTGTATTCTAATGGTTTTAATTGGATTTTGCTCTTTAATAGTGATGTCATAATTGCGGTTTCTGTCCCCGATCCGATTTGTGCGGTCTTCGGGATTGGCCGATACAGAGTCCTGATCCCATACTGCAAGACTCCCAGCCAGACTGGCGGTTCCCTTTCCGAAACTGTATTTTGGCATTCGCTCGTGTCTGCTTGTGCTTCATGAAGGAGGCAAAGAGGATGACTCGAGTGGATGCAGAGGCACCTGGACTACAGCAGGGAGACTTGCAGCATCTGCCCTGCCTCCTCCATAACTCCCGAGCAGGCAGAGAAGATGCAGAGAGTCATTCCCGAGGCTTTAGGACTCCAGCTGCTTGGTATGTCTCAGACCGGTTTGAAAGAGTATATTAAGTGAAAATTTAGAATTAATAAACTGACCTCTTTTCTCACTCCAAGTGTGTCTGGCTTTTGGTTGTTGACTTCTCTGGGTAACCAAAGTCTATGCAATACCTGGGTTACCAGTGGAGTTGATGGGAAACTGACTGCTCAGTGCCTCGAGTGGTTCTGAGTCAGAGAAGTGATGGATGAAGTAATGTCTTGGGTCCGATCTGGGAACCTTGAACAGTACTAAGGTGTGTTCTTGTTACAGTTATTACTAATAACATCATAGCTCAGGTGTATGTTTGGAATTTATGGATAATTGAAGTGTTATTAAAATAGTTCTGACAGGGCTCATGCTTTCATGCCTACTATCCAGGACAAAAATAGTACAAATGACCCCCACCATAGATCTCGCCTTTGACCTTTGAGACAACCACCAAAAAGGCTTTGCACATGTTCCCATCGTATCATTCCTGTCCCAAACTTGTAACGGTCCCCTAAAATCTTATTTCTGGTAATCCAAAAAAAGTGATCTAAAGTACTTTTAATTATATTCTAATTCTGTCACAAAAACATGAAACATCCCTTTTGACACTATAATCTTATCTAAGTGGTCACACTGCTGTGAACTCCCTGCTCCTCCTCTGAGGACTAACTCAAGCATCCACATGCTTTCACTTAGTCCTGCCCAGAACCTCAGCTGCGGTTTCAGGGCTTGGAGACCTTTCGGAACAATCCTTATCTAATGGTATCACAGCCTTCCTGCATGGATAGTCACTGGATTGGCTAGCCCCACTGCAGAGCTAGAAGCATGTCATTTCCTGCAGGGCTCAGAGGGAGACCAGAGCTGGACTTAACAGAAAAGGGAGGTCCATTTCCAACCCCGTCCTGTTTTAACCATATAGAATAGCTTTAAACTTGCATTTTTCTAGCTGTCGAACTCTTGCACGTCAGTAAGAATCCCCTGATTACGCCTTGCAATCTTTTGCATTTCTCAAGTCAAGGACATTTATTTTCTCTAACAACAATTGCTTAAGCTTTAGGGGTTATTCAGAGAGGTCTGAAATGTCGCGAAATGTAACTGGACACTGAAATTCAGCGTACGGTGACATTTCGGAGCCTTTTGGCTATTCAGATAGCAGGCAGTTTGGCAAATTGCCTGCACGTACGGTGCCTGTTCGAAGGCAGTGAAATCCCCATAGAGAAGCAATGCTTCGTCTATTCAGAGACCACAAAACAGCTGAGAAAAGTTGCCAAAGTGTCCAGCTGTTCAGCGTTTTCATACGACAGGTTAAGGCTAGGGTCAGACTAACGCATTTTTCACGTTGTCCGTGAAAAAGTGCGTTCGAACGAATGGACGTATTTTTTCATGGAATACGCAATAGCGGTCATACGATGCGCAGTTTCATCCGTCATTTTGTACGGATCATCAATAAAACACTTTTTGGGTCTGGACGTTATGTTGGCCGGACATTAGTAGCGTCTGACGTCTCCTAATCACACACACACGCCGCTAGCGGACGCAGCGCACTCTGTACGTCAGTACTAGTGGTTTCACGTTCTCGAAAAAATGCGTTTGTTTGCCGCTTGCGTTGCGCGGCCGCACTTTTGTGCGACCGTACTTCGTATATTGGCCGTCATTGCCCGGCATCTGCTGCTAGCACAGCCGTGATTAAGTGCGGCTGCACGCGCGTTCGCACTGCCTCAGTCTGACCCTAGCCTTAATCAGGTGAATCCCATAGACTTCAATGTTAAAAATATTCCTGTTTTTATCCAATATCTAATGAACCTAGGGATGCACCGATACCAATTCTTTAAGACAGAGTACAAGTACCGATACTTTTAAAGTCATGTGACCACTTTTCAATAAGAACAGACCTCATATAAAATGCCCCCAGCTCACATGTATATTGGCCCCCAGCTCATCCTCCCACGCTGCCAGGCTCCTCCGGCGTCTTCTCCCTTCGAGCGCCCGCCAGCAGAGGTTGTAGCCTGGCCGCTCGTTGGGAACCACGCACAGCCGCAGTCTCACGAGATCGCGGCTGGTGGATCCCAACGAGCGGCCGGGCTACAACTCTTTGGCTGTGGCCGCTCGAAGAAAGAAGACGCCGGAGGAGCCTGGCAGCGCGCAGAACACTACCGCAAAGAAAGCGGCTGGCTTCCGGTATCGGGGGCCTCTGCACGAGTACCCGGTATCGGCACTGATACTAGTATCGGTACATCCCTAAAATGAACTGTTTATAGATTTTTCTGGATCTTTTAAACATTTTTCAGCCAAAGTTTTTTTCTATTTATTTTTCTGTAACAGACCTTTTTATTATCAGTCATAGGACCTTATATGTAAATTCCAGGCATTTTCATTCAGTAATTTTTTTGTAAACAGCGTTTCAATTTTGAAACTTTCAAACAAACTTTTTTTTTACCCGTTTTTCAGCTTGCTGGATTTTTCCGGCGGCTTGTCTGTGCGGTGATTGACGGCTCGTTGGTGTGTTTTTTTGTGGCGGTTTGAGTGATCCAATTCGTTTTTTCGGCAGGTTTTCCCTGCACTCCAGGACCCTGTGGTGAATGCTGAATACACCGCAGGGTGGGGAACTTCGATTCCCCGAAGTGCAGGGAAGCGCGGGGAATGAGAAAGCACTGAAATGTCGGCGACATTTCGGTGCTCTCTGAATAACCCTTTGTTTTTTTTTCATCATCCCAAGAAAATGGGAGTTTTTTACTTTGCTACCTGTGCCTGTTTCTGCACCTAATCTAATAAAATGTCTGCATTCAAGTCTCAATTTTCTGAATAGGTTTTGTGGACAGAATAATAAGAGAATATTACACTTTAAAAATCAACTAGACTGTCCCTTTAACATCACTTTGCAAAGGTGTGTTACCTGGGTAAGACGTGCATGTAAAAGCTCGGTCCAGTTCAACCAGTAGCGAGAAACTGTGGATTCTGACACTCGGAAGCGAAAGGCCAGGTCTTGAAGCAATAAGCCGAGGCGTAATCGCGTGAGAACCAGAAGAAGTTGATCCTCCAGATTTAGGGCACTTTGAGGTCCCACCTCAGTCTTTTTCCGAATTTTGCCTGTACATAGTTTTTGATCAGCGGTAAGAAAAGCAAGAAAATCAATAAGATGACCGTATCCATCAAAACCTGTGTAGAAGCGCACCCACTTGTTGTCATTTTTTATGCTGTTCATGCAGAAGCTGACTTCTTCCCGGTGACTTTCCCGATCCTTTACCTGCTGGCCTAAGTAAAGAACTGTGCCAGAACTTTTAGCCAGTTGGTCTTGTAGATCTTTATTTTTCTTTTCCAATATTTCCTTTTCGCAGTGTAAATTCCGAATTTCTGACTCCAGCTGGGAAATCTGTTGGCCCATGTCTGCTAACAGCGTCCACCGTTCATTCTCTAGCTTCTCCTTTGTTTCAGGAACATGGGTACAAAATACAGTTGTATATTACTTTTTGAGAGGCATAACACACACACACACACACACACACTTTAGGGCTTTGGATACCAGACAAAAAAAAACCTCGAACTGCATTAAGCCACTGAAGTCATCATGGTGCCAAGACATTGAGAGGTGGCAATAAGGCCAGTGTCAGACGAGCGTCTTTGGAGAGTGTAAAGAACACCCGCGAGAGTGGACGTTCCTTCCACTCGACGCCCGTCTGGCCACCTCGCTGAGCGCACTCAGCGTGGCAAGGCTCGATCCTCCTATGGAGAATCGCGCTTTGCAGCCTTGTCAATGTCCGTACTAGCGCTTTGCCGGAGAGGCTTGGATAACGGATGCTTGTTGCACGCGCATATCGTGCGCACGCACAAGCGGGTGACCGGCCCCGTTGCAGCGTCACAACGCTGCGACGGACGCCGGTAAGCACATCAGTACGGGCGCATATAACGTGCTCGTCTGACACCAGTCTAAATGGTCAGTCTAGTGCTTGAACAACAGATTGTGTTATACTGATTTAAATGGCATGCAGTATTTTGTGTTCAAGTGTAACCCGTGTAAAGGGGTAAAAATAATAAAAAAAAAACACTTAAGTACTTCCCGTTTTGCAGAAATCGCTTTGTGAAGAGGAGCAGTTTCCTCTGCACACACAGCTGTCACTCAGAGGACGGGATTTGAATATCCTGCCTGCCAAGGATCAACTCGGGGGACCAATGATATCAGCACGCTTTGTGTGTTGACATTAGGGATGCACCGATACCACTTTTTAAGACAGTGTACGAGTATCAATACTTTTTTTACAGGAGACCGTGACCGGATACTTTTATTTAAGGTCATGTGACTGCTTCCCAATAAGAACAGGCCTCATATTGATAGATCCACAGACGTGTTTGTGGATACACAAACACTACAGACCTCAGATACGAACACAGGGGCGGCTGGCAGAGTTCTCTAAAGGTACTCTGCCAGGCCCCTCTGGGTGGCCTTCTTCCTTTGAGAGGCCACCAGCAAAGGTTGTAGCCCGGCCGCTTGCTGGGATGGAACCACCAGCCTCGATCTCGTGAGATCCTGGAGTTCACGAGATCGCGTTCCCAGCAAGCGCGCGGCTACAACGGCCAGCGGCCGCTCAAAGGAACAAGGCCATCCGGAGGAGCCTGGTGCCGGCATAAGGTAGAATCCCACACTGATTGGCTGTGTGCTATGCCACCAAGGGCAGACCTCCCTGTAGTGCCAGCTATACAGGAATAAGGCTGGGGTCAGACGAACGCAGTGCGAACGTGCGTTTAGCCGCACTTTATTACGGCCGTGGTAGCAGCAAATGACATCCAATGCAGGTCCACACACGAAGTACGGCCGCAGAAAAGTTCGGCCGCGCAACGCAAGCAGCAAACAAATGCATTTTTGCAAGAACGTCGAACCGCTAGTACTTACGTACAGAGTGCGCTGCGTCCGCATAGCGGCGCGTGTGCGTGATTAATATCAGACGTCAGATGCTGCTCATGTCCAGCCAGCATAACGTCCAGACACCCAAAGTTTCCTGGTTTGCATCTGTAAAAATTCACGGCCGTAATTGCGCATCGTATGACCACTACCGCGTCTTCTGTGATAAAGTACGTCCATGCGTTTGGACGCACTTTTTTTACGGACGATGCGAAAAATGCGTTAGTCTGACCCTAGCCTTAGTAAGCGACTAAAATATCTTTTTTAAACATGTATTCTCGTATTTTGCTTCAGATGAAAAATTACTGCGATTGCATAGCTTAAAAAGGAGCACTGCACACAGTATGACCACACAATCTTAACGGAGTGGTCACACTGCTCCCTCACAGAGCTCCCTCTCTTCCCATTGAAAGGAGTTCAGTGGCGGATTCAGCCATCCAAATGCAGGGGCTTAGTCCTGCACAGAGCCTCAGTTCTGGGAGCCCTCAGCTCAGGTTTCAGGGCTTGCAGACCTTTGGAAACTTGTCTTGTACAATGGTATCAAAGTCTTCCTGCATTGAGAGTCGCTGAGCTAAAGCAAATATTTCAGAGATCAGATTAAAAGTAAATCGTTAAAACTGAAGAGGGAGGGCCAGAGAGGGTCAAGAGGGGTCCATGTTAAACCACCTCCATTTCCTACCTCCTCCTGTTTTTTCCCCTATAGTTTCCCTTTAACCCCTTCACTATCAAGTGATTTTTTTTTGGAAAAATGAAAATTGTCAGGAACCAGTTTTTTTTTTAAAAAATCATTAATTATACATTAAGAAATATTTGGGAATATTCTCGGTGCATTTCTTACTGTAATAACCTATTTGGTTAGACTGATGTCGCCATCTACTGGCTGAATAGAGTTCCTGCAGTTAGAACTGCAGGTCGTGTTCCCGGCATTGTCCTTCTCGGACTTTCAGCAGCCATTCAATTAGCCGATTTTAGACGATTTTTAGCACCTTGGGCATTATGCCCACAGGGCTAAAACTTTGGGGGCACCTTCTGCAGCCCAAAAGCAAATGACATTTGTTTGCAGGAAAGAAATTTCCCGTGTTTTTGTCCTGCACAGCTAGAGATCGAGAATTCGATATTGGGCACTGGATGGTACCTTTGAAGCCCGAGTTATCTCACTCTCGGTAGTGAAGGGGTTAAAGTGGCTTTCTATAAAGGATTCATTATTCAGACATTGGGTCATCTGGACGTTGTGAGGCTGATTCAGGATATCTCTTAGATGAATTACGGGTTGACCTGAGACGCAGTACCAGGTAGCCCTTCACCCAGGTTCTGTACCAGTCCTTGAGGTGGATGGATTTCGCAATGGTAGGAGTTGGACCTACAAAGCAGGGACAGCAATAAGGAAGGGAGATACCAGTCCTTGTATGGCTGGAAGTAAGCGACAAGAGAGGTACGGAAAAGGGTAATAGGAGAACAGAACCAGGCAAAGCCTGGAAGCCAGGGACCCTGCAGAGCAGGTTAATTGGTCAAGAGCCAAATCTGAGTCAAGGGGCTAAAGAGGTACACAGGTCGATAGCCAAATCCAGGAAATCATTATGTAGTAGAGTTAGAAACAGCACAAACAGGCACTTAAGGGTCAGTATAACTGGAACCACAAAAGGGCACTAAATCCAAGGCTGAGCAAGTTTAAATACAGCGCCCTTGATCGTGATTGGTCTGCTGGATCACGTGGTACCGGAAACAGCTGCCGCGAGTACGATGATGTCATCTGCGCAACGGGCCGCCGGCAGGTAAAAGATGCTGGAGCCGGCGGCTCGCGTGCATAGGACGCAGGGGAAGCCTGGAGGCGTGCAGCCACAAGGGAGCCAGTGAGGAGCAGAGCCGGGACCTGTCGGGGCCAGGTCTGACAGACGTTAGATGTTCATTCGAACCAAAGCTTTCTAATTTCAAATTTGGATTTGCTGGTGCGGATTTGTTCAGAGTAGAGGATAATCAGTTGTTTTATCCCCCCCCCGAATGAAGGAAATGTTGATTACCATAGATACTCGAGTATAGCGCGACCCGAATATAACGCGGTGGATAGAGATTTATTATGGAAATGAGAGAATATAACACGAGGAACAAAATTTTACTGCACCGGTAAACCATTAAAAACCTTATAGGTTCTCTTAACAGTCTGGCTCCCCTCAGGTCAGGGTGTTCTGCTCTAGAATGTTTGCAGTTGTTACTAATTATGAAGCCGCCGGCCATCTTTACTAGCGATTTAGATGGCCGGCGGAGGCGAGTGAGGTGAATGATTGGCTTAAACGGAGAGTGCCCTCTGGCCATGATGGATCCCACCTCTCCCGAATCTGGGAGTTCCTGAAGTGTTTGCAAGGATCAGGGAGCTCGCATTCACTTCAGCGAGACTACTGGAGCTTCCGGGAGACGTGGGATCCAGAGCTGGGCAAGTTTTGTTTTTGTTTTTTTTTTTTTTTTTTACACGCGATGTCTCGAATATAACGCGACCCCTCCAATTTGAAGGTAAACTTTTGTCACCAAAATCTAGCGGTATACTCGAGTATCTACAGTAATTTCCAAATATAACATTAATTTCCAGGAGAACATCAGGGCACCTCTATTATAAATAACCAGTTACCTGGAGTTCTTGACATTGCTTTTCTTTATTGTCTAACAATTGCTGCAGTGAAAGTAGGAGCTGGCTCTGATGGTATGACGTCTTCTTTAACTCCTTCACCATTTGTTTTAAAAGCACTGGGTCATCTGGCACACAGTAATCTCCATGGTCATGTACAATCCTTTTATTCGTTTCTCCGTGTCCTCGACAGGACGCTTCACTGACTTTCTCCATTAATTCAGCTGCCAAGACAAGATCTCCAATGCTGGACTGGACTTCGGCTAAAGAAAAAAATATATATATTTATATACATTGCGTTCGGACAGCATTTTTTTTTAGGTTGCAGAACTATGCTAAAAAATTTTTTAAAAAAATTATATTTTTTTTCTCCACACCAACACTGGACAGCCAATAATTTATTTGTTGTAAACAATGTCATTAACTATTTCATTTATAAGTGGTTTTTCCATAAAACCACAGCCAAGAACTGAAATCTTAAGGCATTATTCACTAATCTCCGAATTTGCCACCAAATTGCACATAACAGTGAATTTCAGGGCACTTTGTGGATTCACAAAGCTGTCAATTCACCAGAGGCTCCATATAATGCTTTTGGAATATTTCTTAACGTATTTGATTTTTGGGGAGCAAAAAAATCTGGTGGGACGCTATCCCTACTGACCCTATGGATGAGCCTCCACAAGTCATACTCTAGCAGGGTTATACAGAAAGAGGTGAAACTCCGGAGAATGACTGGAGAAGTGAAAATTCTAGGTCAAAATAGCCAAACCAGAAAAATTCTCCCATTATCTCACTTTCCAAATCGGCTATTTGGTCTATATTGTTCTCTTCTCCTGCCAATTGCCCTGATTGACACCGCTCTCTGAATAACCCTGTATGTTCTTACCCACTTCATCTTGAAATTGATGGGAGTGGATCAGCTTTTTTTTCTTCGTTCTCCTCTTATCATTTCTTTTTGTCGGAACCTTGGATAATGTTTTTATCGAGGTGCGCTTGTCCTCCTGAACTTCTTGCTCTTGTCCCAAATCGAGGGCAGTAATGCTGACGGGTTCTGCATCCTGTGTTAAGAGAAATATGTAAACATTTAGGCTGGGGTCAGACGAGCGTGATTTCTACGGACTGTACGTCCGTGCAGTACGGACATCGTCAGTACGGATGACGCAGTAGTGGTCACACAGTCCGTTTTTTCACTGAAGTTATTTTTTGACGGATGTAGGAGGGAAAAATAAATTACAATGAAAAAACATTCTGTCCGTCAAAAATGCTGGACGTATAAATGCAGTCCGTCTGACCTCGCTCCATCACTCACACACAAAGCTATGCAGACGTTGTGGACGTGGCGCACTCTGCACGTCCGTTCTAGCAGTATTACGTTCTTGCCTAACCTGCGTCCGTTTGCCGCGGCCGTTGTGCGTCCGCAGTTCAGTGCGGACGTACCTCATGTGTCAGGCTCCAATGGACTTTCTTTCATGCTATCACGGACGTACTTTTAGGCGCAATCACGGACGTGAACACTACGCTCGTCTGACCCCAGCCTTAGAGAGAAAGGACATCTGACTTTGGTGAACTTGCAGAGAGAGAGGTTTTGGTCCTTTTGGGAAAAGGAGAGGAAAAGTCCTAGTGGGATGGGAGCTTTTTTTGAGTTCTCTGGAGGTAACAGCCTGTCACTTCACTGCTGTACAATGGGGGCAATATCCTACATCTCAAATGTCTCTTCCCTAAATGCTGACAGCAGAAAGGGGGAGAATAATTACATTTATCCTAGGAGTAAATCCATGTGTTTGAAAGCACTTACGTAAAAGTGATATTACAGTTCAATTCATATAGACCCAAAAGTCAAGGTTCATTATTTGATCGTATTAAGTGAAAGGAAATTAACGAGATTTTAAGGACATGTACCTCCTCTGAAGTTGCGCACATCTTATTATTTTAAAAGGGACACTACCGCTTACATAAGTTTTAATTAGATTACAAACAAAACCTTATAAAAACACACGCAGCTGTCTTTTTTCTTTGAAGTAATTGCACGAAAAAGGGAAATTAAAGTTAGTTTTTTTTGTTTTTTTTAATCGGTTTCCATTTTGTGGATTTTTCCCATTATACAATATTTACCAAAATCTTAGTGGGAAAGAAGCCTACAGAAGGATTAGGCGAAACGTGTATCTTTTATTTATTTATATACATTGTTTTTATTGGAATAAATATTTTTACTTTTAAATCCACTCGAAGTACAGATTGGTGACTTCAACTGGCGTATTCTGGTCCAAAGAAGCTGACCACATCGTTATATCACACCACACATTAATTGCTATGGTACAAGAACAGCGATATTTGCGCAATGGAGATTTTTTCTTTTAAGTACCTAAAGTGTCACCCATTGAAGATCTAAGTGTGAACGATCGTATATCAAGGGGTGTGACCCCCCAGAGTGGTCAAGATGCGATTCACCTTGAGCCATTTAGGGCTCCCTCCTTGTGAGTTTTATATACAAAGTGTATCCATTCAATTGTGATTGATCTAAACGATATCGCACTGTCACGGGATGGCCCAGCACCCTCAGCCAGGGGCGGTGCAGTGACAGTGGGGACATGGACACTTGGGTGTGGTGGCACGCACCTTTTTTTTTGGTTATTTTTGTTAGAGGTGACAATTGTGTGGTGTTAATAAAGTGTTTCCCGTTGGTTATGGTGTAATGTATTTTCCCCTTTGTTTGCCTTGCTCGCCGCCATTTTCCGATCCTTGTGGCGCAGTTGGAATTTCGATTCGGAAAATGGCCGATTCGAACCATCCGGTTCGAATCGTAAAATGGCCGATTCGGACCATCCGGTCCGAATTGGCGACTCCCTGAAGGCTAAGGGCCAATGGGTCCTGGGAGGGCGGGCAAGGAGTCCCATTGTATTCTAATTGTGTGGAGAAGTAATAAATGCTTGTACTGTAAACAATAAACCCAGTTCCTGCAGTGCATTCAGCTTTGTCTGGTGTGGCTTGATTCTCCGCCGTATTTTCGGATCTGAGTGTCCCCCGCGGCCTCAGAGTACGGTGCCCACCCGGATTCGATCCGAATCGAGCGCGCTGACCCTGCATCGAGCATCGGGGCAGAGGCGCTGCTCAGGAAGATTCGATCGGAGAAATACAGAGATCCGAATCGAACGGCCCCGCCGGGAGCCGCGCCCTGGCATTTGCGGTAAGACCCGCACTTCCCACTGGTCCCGCCCGATCCGAAGCACCCTCCCCTACCGATCCGAAGCACCCTCCCCTACCGATCCGAAGCCCTCCAGTTCCGATCCGACCCGCCATCCCTTCCCGACTCGAATCGCCACCGCTCAAGATCCGAAGAGACACCCGCCCCCGGATCGGAAACGTTTCCCACCTAAGAACCGAAACGTTTCCCCATAAGATCCGAATCTTCCTCCGCGGCCGCTAGGGCCGATTCCCGCAGGCGTCCCACACCCGCCAGGTCAGGGAACCAGTTGCTCGGGACGCTGAGTGCTGTATGGCTCAGTGGTCGGACTGGTTCCAGGCAGGGGTCCCCTTCTCCGCCCGCTAACCCTATCCTAGGGTCACGCCAGGCCGCACGAGACGCCGAGTGCGCGACACTCGGTAGTCGGGCCAGCGGTAAGCGACGGGGTCACGCAGATAGAGCACACCCGCAGGCGGAACAACATCTCCATTCCGTCATACTGGTGGCAGCGGTGGGATAGCTCTCTGCAGACCCCAGGGGGACCCTCATCATGATCAAGTATTCTGCCTATAAGCGGGACGTCCTGCGCGGGATGTTGGAGAATCGGGGCGGTGTCCCGGGCTCCAAGAGTCGGGAGACCCTGATAGAGGAGTTGCGGAGAATAGATCAGGCGGAGGCGTTCGCGGAGTTGCCCGCGGACCCAGTACCGGCTGCCGTCCCCGCTGAGGCGAGGATAGCGAATTCTGCCGGAAGATGCGGGAGCGGATCTCCATGATGGGTCCGGCTCCATCGGAAGCAGAACTGAGGAAACTGGGTCGGGAACTCGGTCAGGAAGAGGAGAGGGAGAGAGAGCGGGTGCACGAACTGCGGCTGGCCGAAGTGCGAAGCCGGCGGAGTAGCCGCTCGCCATCGGACCGATATTCCGACCGGAAAGTGCCGTTCCAGGCGTTCAAGGAGTTCCGGGAAGCCGAGGAAGAGATCGAAAGTTATCTCCAGGACTTTGAGCGCCTGTGTCGGGTGCATGAAGTGCACCGCGCCGACTGGATCCGGATCCTGGCGAGCAAGCTGACCGGTCGGGCCGCCGAGGCCTATCGCACGGTGCCGGATGACGAGGCCACTAGCTACTCGCACGTCAAGCAGGCGCTGCTGAGAGTAGATATGCCGTGACCCCTGAAGCCAGCCGGATGAAGTTCCGGAATTCTCGCCGGCCCAGTGGCGCCACCCACGTGGAGTGGGCCCATCGGCTGCAGAGGGACCTGCGCACCTGGCTCTCGGGAAGCCAAGCGGAGTCGGTGGCCGAGATCACCCAACTGCTGCTGCTCGAGCAGTTCTTCGAGCACACACCCTCCGCCATCCGAGAGTGGGTGCGCGATAAGAAGCCCTATACGGTGCAACAAGCGGCCACCTGGGCCGACGAGTACACCGACACCCGGAAGCTGACGGGGGGGAGCGGCCCCTGGCCAGCCGTCCCATTCTACCCGCCCCACTACTTCCACCACCTCCACCACCAGTGGTCCGGGCGCCTGTAGCACGGGCTCCCAGCCGGCCCACCAACATGGCTAACGTCCGCTGTTACGGGTGCAACCAGGAGGGGCACTACAAACAACATTGCCCCAACCGCCCGGAATTGACCCGGCCGGCCGGCAGGCCATCGCTGGCGGCCCATTGTTGCGACGCCGGAGCTCCGTGGCCGGAGGCCCCGGAGGAATGGTGGGAGCAGTTGCACGAAGCCGACCCCGTGCAAGCCGCCGCGGATGACAACCGCCGACACCACCGCCAGGCGGTGTGGATAAACGGGCGGCCCGCTGAGGGGCTGCGAGACCGGGGCTACCATCACCCTCGTCCGGCCTCACTTGGTCCCGCCAAGCGACCGCCTGCAGAGCACTGTAGCGGTACGGGTGGCGGGAGGGAAAGTACTCCGGCTTGAGACGGCCCGGGTGTACCTGGACTGGGGGAACGGGGAGAAAGAGGTGCGGGTGGGGTTGCTGAGACACCTGCCGGCCGAGGTGCTCCTGGGGAATGATCTGGGGCAGTTAGTATCCGCTTACTCCACAGATGCAGCTACCCCGGTTACCACTAGGCAACAGAGCCGACGCCACGACCAGGGCACTCCGAACGGGACCCAGGTGAGACCTCCACCAACACCATCCCGACCTCCCAAACCTCCCAAACCGCCTCGACCTCCGCGACCCCCCGACCCTTACCGACCTCCTCGACCTCCCCGACAGGCCAAAACCCCAGGCCCTTCCCGACCTCCCAGTCCGTCATCCCCTCCCCAACCTCGACGGGACCCGATGTTTTTCCCTTCGCTTGTCCTTCCTTCCCCGTGGTGTACCCCGGAGACCCTGCGCCACCAGACGCAAACCGACCCCACATTACAGGGCTACCGGGACCGAGCCGGTCAGGGTCTGGACGGCCAGGGGAAAGACAAGGTGGAGTGGGAGGACGGGCTGCTGTACCGCTACACCGTGAGGGAGGGGGCCAAGAAGAAGCAGATTCCGCAGAAGCAGCTGGTGGTGCCGCAAGGACCCAGGCAGGAGCTTCTGCGCTTGGCCCACGACATTCCCCTTTCGGGTCACTTAGGCCAGAGTAAAACCCGGCACAGGTTGGCGCGCGCGTTTTACTGGCCTCGCCTTAGCAACGACACCCGCGATTATTGCCGCACCTGCCCAGTTTGTCAGAAAGCTGGGAAGGCTGGGGACCATCCGAAGGCGCCCCTGCACCCCATGCCCATCATCCAGGAGCCCTTTAGCCGGGTGGCGGTTGACATCGTAGGGCCGTTGCCACGGCCCAGTGCCACGGGTAAGAGGTACATTCTTACCGTGGTGGATTATGCCACCCGGTACCCCGAGGCTGTGGCCTTGGCCAACATCCAGGCGGACACCGTAGCGGACGCGCTCCTCAGGGTGTTCACGAGGGTAGGGTTCCCCGAGAAATCCTGTCCGATCAGGGTACCCAGTTTACCGCTGAGCTCACCCAACAGCTCTGGCGTCTCTGTGGCGTTAAGGCGCTGCACAGCGCCCCGTATCACCCCCAGACCAACGGGCTGTGCGAGCGGTTCAATGGGACCCTGAAGCAGCTCATCCGGGCCTTTGTGCATGAGAACAGGGACTGGGAGAAGTATCTTCCCCACTTGCTGTTCGCCTACCGGGAGGTTCCGCAGGAATCCACCGGGTACTCACCCTTTGAGCTGCTGTATGGACGCCGGGTGCGAGGTCCTCTGGATCTGGTTAGGGCTCAGTGGGAGGGGCCGCCGGAGGAGGACGGTGTTCCCGTGGTGGAGTACGTTCTGAAGTTGCGGGAGCGCTTGGCGGACCTCCAGGGGTTCGTGCAGGAGAACATGGAGACGGCCCAGGCTCAGCAGAAGGCGTGGTACGATCGCGCTGCGTGCAGCCGCTCGTTCTGTGTGGGACAGAAGGTTCTGGTGTTGAAACCACAGCGGCAGAACAAGCTGCAGGCGGCCTGGCAAGGTCCCTACAAGGTGGTAACCCAGTTGGGGGATACCACCTATGTGGTTGTGAGCTGCGCGGACACCAGAATCCAGCGGACGTTCCACGTCAATATGCTGAAGGCCTTCCATGAGCGGCCAGAGTCGGTGGACGCCATATGCGCGCCGGCGGCCGAGGAGGTGGAGCCCTTTCCCTTGGAGGAACTCCCGGGGGTAGCTAAGCAGCCTTCCGGGGTGGAGCAGGTGCAGCTGGGGGAGGAGCTAGGGCCCGAGAAACAGGCGCAGGCGCGGCAGCTGCTTCTCGCCTATCCGGGGTTTTCTCGGCCCTTCCGGGATATACGGACCAGGCCGTCCATCAGGTGGACACCCCCGGCCAGAGACCACTCCGACAGCCCGCCTACCGGATCCCGGAAGCAGTCCGCGAGTCTATGCGGGCTGAGATCCGGGAGATGTTGGAGCTGGGGGTCATTGAGCCGTCGGCCAGCCCATGGGCGTCGCCCGTGGTCCTGGTGCCCAAAAAGGACGGTACCACCAGGTTCTGCGTCGACTATCGGCGGGTAAACGACTGTACTGTTACGGACGCTTATCCGATGCCCCGAGTCGACGAGTTGCTAGACCAGATCTCCGGGGGTCATTTTCTGACCACGGTGGATCTGTGCAAGGGGTATTGGCAGATTCCCCTTGCCGAGGAGGCGACCCCGAAGTCGGCCTTCATCACCCCGTTCGGCTTGTACCAGTTTCGAGTCATGCCGTTCGGGATGAAGAAACCTGCTACCTTCCAGCGGTTAATCGATCGCCTCCTCGATGGCCTCCAGGGATTCGCTTGCGCGTACCTGGATGACATAGCCATCTATAGCCAGACCTGGGAGGAACATCTGGAGCATGTAGGGACTGTCCTGGGCCGGATTAGGGACGCCAACCTGACCCTAAAGCCGGAGAAGTGTAAGGTGGGGATGGCCGAGGTGCAGTATCTGGGCCACCGGGTGGGGTGCGGGATACAGCGGCCGGAGCCCGCCAAGATAGAGGCTATCCTGGATTGGCCCACCCCGGTGACCAAGACCCAGGTCCTCGCCTTCCTGGGTACCGCGGGGTACTACAGGAAATTTGTACCCCACTACAGTGACCTGGCCAAACCCCTGACTGATCTGACCAAGAAATCCCTGCCCCGCCAAGTCCTGTGGTCCCCGGAGTGCGAACAGGCCTTTCGACAATTGAAGGCCGCCCTGACCCAAGCTCCCCTGCTGGCAGCTCCCAACTATAATAAACGTTTTATTGTCCACACAGACGCGTCCATGTTCGGACTGGGAGCTGTCCTGAGTCAAGTGGGGGACGACGGGGGGGACCATCCGGTGGCGTTTATTAGCCGGAAGTTGTTGCCACGTGAAGTGGGGTATGCTGCAGTGGAGAAGGAGTGCCTGGCCCTGGTCTGGGCCCTACGGAAGCTCCAACCCTACGTCTACGGTCGGTCCTTCACCGTGATGACCGACCATAACCCCTTGGTATGGCTCAACCGGGTGGCGGGGGAGAACGGCCGCCTGCTGCGGTGGAGCCTGGCTCTCCAACCCTTCAACTTTTCCATCCAATATCGGCCCGGGTCGCAGAACGGTAACGCAGATGGGTTATCGCGACAGTCGGCCCGGGAACCAGGGGATTGGGGAGCCCCGACTACCTCGGTACGACCCGGTGGGGTCCAACCGAGTGCGTCGGACCTTGGGGAGGGGGAGGAGTGTCACGGGATGGCCCAGCACCCTCAGCCAGGGGCGGTGCAGTGACGGTGGGGACATGGACACTTGGGTGTGGTGGCACGCACCTTGTTTTTTGGTATTTTTAGTTAGCGGTGACAATTGTGTGGTGTTAATAAAGTGTTTCCCGTTGGTTATGGTGTAATGTATTTTCCCCTTTGTTTGCCTTGCTCGCCGCCATTTTCCGATCCTTGTGGCGCAGTTGGAATTTCGATTCGGAAAATGGCCGATTCGAACCATCCGGTTCGAATCGTAAAATGGCCGATTCGGACCATCCGGTCCGAATTGGCGACTCCCTGAAGGCTAAGGGCCAATGGGTCCTGGGGGGCGGGCAAGGAGTCCCATTGTATTCTAATTGTGTGGAGAAGTAATAAATGCTTGTACTGTAAACAATAAACCCAGTTCCTGCAGTGCATTCAGCTTTGTCTGGTGTGGCTTGATTCTCCGCCGTATTTTCGGATCTGAGTGTCCCCCGCGGCCTCAGAGTACGGTGCCCACCCGGATCGATCCGAATCGAGCGCGCTGACCCTGCATCGAGCATCGGGGCAGAGGCGCTGCTCAGGAAGATTCGATCGGAGAAATACAGAGATCCGAATCGAACGGCCCCGCCGGGCCGCCGCCCCTGGCATTTGCGGTAAGACCCGCACTTCCCACTGGTCCCGCCCGATCCGAAGACCCTTCCCCTACCGATCCGAAGCACCCTCCCCTACCGATCCGAAGCCCTCCAGTTCCGATCCGACCCGCCATCCCTTCCCGACTCGAATCGCCACCGCTCAAGATCCGAAGAGACACCCGCCCCCGGATCGGAAACGTTTCCCACCTAAGAACCGAAACGTTTCCCCATAAGATCCGAATCTTCCTCCGCGGCCGCTAGGGCCGATTCCCGCAGGCGTCCCACACCCGCCAGGTCAGGGAACCAGTTGCTCGGGACGCTGAGTGCTGTATGGCTCAGTGGTCGGACTGGTTCCAGGCAGGGGTCCCCTTCTCCGCCCGCTAACCCTATCCTAGGGTCACGCCAGGCCGCACGAGACGCCGAGTGCGCGACACTCGGTAGTCGGGCCAGCGGTAAGCGACGGGGTCACGCAGATAGAGCACACCCGCAGGCGGAACAACATCTCCATTCCGTCATACGCACCATCAAGTTTTCCCTTTTTTTCAACGAATAGGTTTTATGTTGAAGTTTATCCTTTTTTAAAGAAAAACGAACATTGTTGAAGTATATTTTGAAGATATTCAGACCAGTTAAGTGCGCTCACACCGGGCCTAGTGCCCATTTGTTTCTGCAGCTGGAGGTGGACTATAGGTCATGTGAGACACGAAGGCCCCATTCACACTGTGCGATTTGAAAATCTCACGACTTTCATATTCGCCATATGGTGCGATAATGTCGCGCGACATCGCTGTTTTGTGCGATTTTTGCAAAGCACCACCAATACAAATCGCAAAATCGCAGATAGAAAATCGCAAAAAAAGGGTCAAGTACCAGCGACATGCTTCTGCGACACGCGACATCGCGGCGCGGCAAGATGTGAACAGCTCCATTGAAATGCATTGGAGAAGCTACACAGCGTGACTTCGCGCGGATTTTGCTGCGACGTCGTGATAAAGCGCACAGTGTGAACGGGGCCTTATTTTTTTCCCCCCCGTGAAACTCACTTTTTAAAACTCTGCATTTATAAAATAAATATTACAAAAAAAACACACAAAAAGGAACAGCTAAATAAAAATTTGATAGAAGTCCTCCAACGCAAGGAATAAGGCTGGGGTCAGACCAGCGCACTTTTAACGTGCGTTCTGGCGCACATAATTACGGCCGCACTAGCAGCAGATGACGGGCAATGACGGCCAATACACGATGTACGGCCGCACAAAAGTCCGGCCGTGCAACGCAAGTGGAATTTGAACGCATTTTTCTGAGAACGCTGAACCGCTAGTACTGACGTACTGAGTGCGCAGCTGCGGCATAGCGGCGTGTGTGCGTGATTAGGAGATGTCAGACACGGCTAATGTCCAGCCTACATAACGTCCAGAAACAAAAAGAGTTTTATTGACGATCCGTACAAAATCACGCCCGAAAATGCGCGTCGTCTGACCCGGTTTTTGCGCATTCCGTGAAAAAAATACGTCAATGCGTTCGGACGCACTTTTTCACGTTCGCGGGGAAAAATGCTTTCGTCTGACCCTAGCCTAAAAGCGAGTTAAATTAGAACGCAAGGGAAAACACTGAAATAAAGATTTTTTTCTTTTTTACTTGGCATAATGAGTCTTTTTTATAGGCTTGGAAGGTCTCCATAAACTTATTTATTTAGGCCATTAAACTAAAAGTTTAAATAGTGATCAGTCTTAAAAATAAGACAGACTGTTAAGAAGGTTGCATTTAAAGGAACACTCTAATCAAAAATCCCCCCCCGTTTTTTTACATTAAACTATACCTATTCCCTCAATAAATAAGTAGGGATTTTTTTTTACTGTAATACTTACCCTATAATCCACTTGTTTCCAACGGCGTCTTTTTTTTTATACTCACCTCCCTCCTCTTCCGCTCCCGTCCTGTTAAATCTTCAACTTGGCTAATGGTTTACGTGAGAAGCGCGCATGCGTGCCTCTCACGTAAGCCAGCCAATCGGTAGTCTTCCTCCTGGCTCCATCTTCTAAGATTAGTGTTGCGCGCAAGAGGATGCGCGCAACACTAATCTTCAGCCGCTGCCGCCAGCTACCGCGGCGAGTTGGAGACGTCATCGCGCTGAAAGCGAGATGACGTCTCCTACTGGGCAATAGTCGGCAGAAGCGGGAAATATGATTCCCGCTCTGCTGACTGACAGCTGGGAGGGCGGAGTAAAGTCCTCCGCATCTCTCAGCTGGTTCAGCCGATCGGAGGGAGGGGGGACAGACAAGGGCATACTCAGGGCATCATGACCACCTAAAAAAAGCTTAGGTGGTCATGTTGCCTAGAGTATCCCTTTAAGCTTTGCTATACTCTATGGCTGAGCCATAATTAATACAACTCAGTGTAGCTTTAGATCAGCAGTTAAACGATGAGCAATCACATGCAAGCATCCCTGTAATAAAAGAAAATCTCCCTCAGCCAATGAAGCGTCTTCTGTGTCTGGACCACTGCTATCCATCACTGGGCACACTATACCTGCTGGAGCTGACAGCTTCCCAGACAGTCGCTAGGGATGGCCAGAAGGGTCGAAACGTCTTTACTCATGCCAGCGGCCTCGCTTTGGTAGGTCTCCTTCATGCAGAAACAACCCCAATATCTTTTACAGACCGCGCTATAGATTTATATAAAATAAAGATAACGAGAAAACGGATGCGCATCGGGATAGGAAACAGGAAGCAGACACCAGCCTCTTTTTGGAAATAAGATGGCAGATTTGAACCTGCCCTATCAGTGAGCGTTTGCCAGTATCAAACATGGCTGAAACAGCTAGTACTGTGGGCACCGCCTGTTACGTGTGAGGACCACTAGTTCCGCTTTACATTTAGTTTGAAGGGGTACAATCCACGCCTTTGCATGTGTATTGAATCATTCATAACTCAGTTTTATTATAGTTTTATGTGTCTTACGTATTGTCGATTTATCTGAGAACAATAAAGATGGTTGTGTGGGGTCCGGATTTAGGTGGAGGGATGATATGTTCTAACTTGAATTGTAACGAATATATGTGACTTTTATATAGATATGTATTTTTTTCCTTTAGAATGGTCCATTCACTAAGCACTGAAATTTTGTGCAATTTTGGTGCTTTGCGTTTTGGCCCGTTTTGCCAAAAATATGTTGAATTCACTATTTAGCGAATGGTCACTGTTTTAGGTTTCATGGGCTCTATGAGAGGATACCAGCTGCTGCCATTAGTGGCTCCCAAAAATTACAGCACAGAGCCTCATTTGTAGGCTGGGTGGAGTAGAGGCAACATCACTGCTCTGTGTGGAGAGAGCCTGTGGAGACATGGGTTTGATCCCAGCAAGAGCACCTCTGCAGTAAGGCTAGGGTCAGACTAAAGCATTTTTCGTGTCGTCCGTGAATAGTGCGTTCGAACGAATGGACGTATTTTTTCACGGGAATACGCGATAGTGGTCATATGATGCGCATTTTCGTCCGTGATTTTGTACGGGTCATCAATAAAACCCTTTTTGCGTCTGGACGTTATGTTGGCCGGACATTAGCAGCGTCTGACGTCTCCTAATCACGCACACACGCCGCTAGCCGACGCAGCGCACTCTGTACGTCAGTACTAGCGGTATCACGTTCTCGAAAAAAAATGCATTTGTTTGCTGCGGCCGCACTTTTGTGAGGCCGTACTTCATACATTGCCCGTCATTTGCTGCTACTACGCCCGTGATAAAGTGCGGCTGCACGCACGTTCGCACTGCGTTCGTCTGACCATAGCCTTAGTGTCCTTGGGCAAGACACCTAACGGTACATCTCACCACCCAGGACATACTTGAAAACGAGAGAAATCTCAATGTATCCTTCCTGGTAAAATCCTTTCTTCCAAAAAAAAAAAAACAGAGATACTAACGGAGTGGCAAAAGGTCAATAGCTTGCACCTTCTTTTGCCAATAGCGGCATGCTATAAACGGCTCAGCACCAACAGGGCCAAACAGCATGAAAACAACGGAATTTGAAAAATGCGACATTTGTTTATAATTTTGTAATTCCCTTTATTTTGCTTGCATCTCGTGTCATACTTTCATATGGGCAGTAGGGGGCATGCAAGGTTCACACTGGTTCAAACAATTTACAGGGTTATTCAGAGAATGATGAAAACCAGGAGAACTGGCAGGAGAAGAGAACAATTTAGACCAGGGGTCCGCAACCCACGGCTCCAGAGCCGCATGCGGCTCTTTCAACGCCCTGCTGCGGCCTCTGGGCTGGCGCTCCTGCTAGGGCGCAGCCGGCTCTGACCTGGAGTTTCCACAAACAGCCGGTGTATCCGGCCACTGAGATCAATCACTATCATCATTTTGCGCGCTTGCTCTGGGTGCAGCATTATGGAAGACGTCGGCACTAGGGATGAGCTGTTCGGTTCGATCGGTTCGGAGTTTGATTCGAACATCGCCTATTCGCATGTTCGCGAACTACGAACATTTCCGTGTGTTCGCCGCATGTTCGCCCACAATGGACCACAATGCACTTTTTCCACTGGCCCGAAGCTTGTAATTGGCTACAGCCTGCACCTGACCACAGTTTAGGTGCAAGACTATGCCAATCACGGCTCAGAGTCCTGGTTGGGCAAATTTTGCCCAATCATGGGCTCACAGAGCTAAGTCCCGCAGCACACTATGTAAGGCGTCCCTTGCAGCCCCAGCACGTGTTTTTTGAGAGGAGATTGTTCTGTTAGCGTGTGTTCTCGCTGCCAGTCTGCCACCAGCTATTGGGGGGTCTCATTGCTACAAAATATCTGGGAATTGTTCTAATCTGTGTGTTCTCACTGCCAGCAACTATTTTGGGGGTCTCATTTCTACAAAATATCTGGGAATTGTGGTAATCTGTGTGTTCTCACTGCCAGAAACTATTTTGGGGGTCAGTAATTTATACAAAATATCTGGGAATTGTGGTAATCGGTGTGTTCTCACTGCCAGCAGCTATTGTGGGGGTCCTATCATTTTAATATTGGACCGCAGGGTCCAACCCTGCACTCTTCCACAATACCACAAAAGGGTTACGGTGTGAAGGCACTTGCTGCCACCAAAGGCACAATATTTGGGTGCACTGACGCCTGTACCAGATTTATATCATTTTAATTTTTTGGACTGCAGGGTCCAACCCTGCACTCTTCCACAATACCACAGAGGGGTTACGGTGTGACGGCACTGTTGCCGACACTAAAGGCCCAATTTTAAAGCACCTATTGTTACTTTCATCCAAAGCCTGCATAAGTTTCACAATAATTTAGCCAAAAAATCACTAAACTTGTTCTGTGTGTCCTAAAATGTCTTTTCATACAGGCTGCCGCCCCTAGCAGTTGTTTATGAATAGATTAAAGGAAAACTGTTTACCGTCATTTGAAATGTCATTTTTTTTGTTTTTAAATGTTTGTATACATCCTATAAATCCGCCACTTCACGGGCAGGTTATGGGGACCTCCTAGGCACGATATGTGAAGGAATTCTTTGTCTTTATTCTTAACCCTTCTTTCATGGAAAACTCACTGTTCCTTTAAAAACGTTTTTTTTTACTTTTTTTCCTTGTTTCCTGTCCCCCAGGGCACTACCCGGACCCCCATACACCTTTTATGGCAAATATCTTGCATATATGCCCTCTTGCAGGGCACTCTAAAAATCGAACTTTTGAGTCCCATTGACTTGCATTGAGTTCGGTTCGCGTTGGAACTCGAACTTTTGAAATTGTTCGAGTTCGAATGCGAACCGAACACGGGGGTGTTCGGCTCATCCCTAGTCGGCACGAGGTGGCAGTCCAATAGAGAGTGAGGGGAGTGAGGACCCTGCCCCCTCAGCATGGACATCCACCACGCACCAGAAATGAATAGAATGAAAATGTGAACGAGGTACTTGGGGGCCTGGGCTTATTAATATTTGGGGACCTGGGCTTATTAATTTATATCTGGGGGTTATTAATTAATATATGGGGGACCTGGGCTTAATTAATATATGGGGACCTGGGAGGTGTTAATATATGAGGAGCCTGGGGGTTATTAATTTATATATGGGGACTTGGGGGTTATTATATATGTGGGGCCTGGGGGGTTACTAAATATAATATATATATATGGGGAGAAGAAATATAATAATTATAAATAAATGGCATCAATCATGTGGCATGGCTGCATTAAGTTCTCGAGCAGGGTCTTCTCTCCTGCTGTTCTGTGTGTTTTGTGTATGTATATATTCGGTCTCTCCCATTGTACAGCGCTACGGAACTTGTTGGCGCTTTATAAATTCTTGTAACTGTAATTAATTGAAATAGTTTTTTTTATATTAATGGCATAGCGATTGCTGTCTTATGTGGGCTTTAAATGATTGATTTTTTTTGTTTAAAATATTAAAAGTATAAGTTTAGAGTACCCCCCATAGCATAAAGGTAAAAAACAATATATGCAGGGTTATCTTCATTTTTGATGTCAAAGGGGGTTTGCGGCTCCCAGTGTTTTCTTTTTTGCGGGAAATGGGCCCAAATGGCTCTTTGACTGTTTAAGGTTGCAGACCCCTGATCTAGACCAAATAGACGATTTGGAAAGTGAGTTAAATGGGAGAATTTTTCTGGTTTGGCTATTTTCACCTAGAATTTTCACTTCTCCAGTCATTCTCCGGAGTTTCACCTTTCTTTGAGAAGTCCTAACTTTTAATGGGTTATTCAAAGAGAGCCGAACTTGCAACCGAATTGCACCGAACGGTGAATTTCCCCATATGGTGCAATTTCGGTAATATTCGGCTATTCAGAAAGCTCGAAATTTGCCAAATATTGGGGAATTGCCAGCTAAATATGGTGACCTTCGGCGGCAGTGAAATTCCCCATAGAAAAGTAATGGTTACTCTATTCAGAGACCGTCGAACAGCAGGGAAAATTTGGAGACATGCTCAGATTTTCGCAGGTTCAGTTCGACCAGTTTTAACATATGTAAAAAAAAAATCCTCATTTCATTAAATTTTTATTCAACCGTTTATTCTTTTCATTTGCAGCAAATAGTCTTTTTATTATCTTAATTTTTTAGGCATCTTTCTGAATTATTTTTGGCGAAATTTTTGATTCCGATTTTTTTTCTTTTATGGTGTTTTTTTATTTATTCTGTAACAGACCTTTTTATTGTTATTCATAGAACCTTGTATATAATTTCCATGCATTATTATTGTTTAACCCTTTCACTGCTGAGCCAGTTCTAACCTGTGTGCTGAGCTAATTTTTACCGGTTTCGCTCATCATGTTTAAACGCGATTTGAAGTCACATTTTATTATATAACCCAGACATACAGGGTTATTCAAAGAGCTCCGAATTATGGCCGAAAGGGAACCGAACGGTGAAATTCAGCATTCGGTTACCTTTCCTGGCCATTTGGCTATCCAGAGAGCAGGCAATTCACCAAATGTTGGCGAATTGCCTGCACATGCGGTGCCTGTTCGAGGGCAGTGAAATCCCCATATAGAAGCAATGCTTCGTCTATTCAGAGAACAAAAACCAGCAGTGAAAAGTTGCCGAAATGCCCTGCTGCTCGGTGGTTTCATTCGTCAGCTGCGTGAAGCTGGCCCCCTACAATCGGCACAAATAAAAAGTCCACTGTGTTTGGTTAGTGCTACATTTGTGCTGCTTTTATTTTTGCGATATTAGCAATTGTTTTTTTTCCAGACAATGAGACAAAAGGTCACTCAGCCCCCCCCCACAACACCCAAAAATCCGTTATTAACGATTTAATAAAGGTCACCAAAGGTCACGCAGCCCCCTTACAACACCCAAAAGTCACGAAACCGGGCTTGTTGGTTAGTGCTGCGTTTGTGCGGATTTGTGCCGCAAAAATTAACGTTTGTGCTGGTGTTCCATCGAAGATTGCCTGGGCGGCGAGAAATGCCTGGCCCCCACTGCGCATGCGCCTGGTACACCTACGTCACCGAACCTGTCAATCAAGCGCACGATCAGCTGTTTTCCAAGCGGCCGATCAGCGGTGTGCTGTGACGTAGGTGCACCTGGGCACGAGCGTCGGATAATGCAAGGCAGCGTCTCCTCCCCCAGCAGAGCGCCACCCACCCCCCGGCCACTCGCCCCCCCCCGGGCGCTCACGCACAGGAAGGAAGGGAGGGAGTGTATCAGCCGCCCTGTCCCAGCACTTCTCCCCGCACTGAGTGTCACAGACTCCGGGTGGGGGTTGCTGCCTTCTCCCCTGGAGGAACCTTGGATCGCAGGAGACCGGGGGGGGGGTCCTTTGGAGCCCTGTATCTCCGTCCCTGAGCATGGCAGCGGGCTGGTTGAGGTGTCATTGGAAAGTGCAGAGTCTGTTCTTTCTAATGATATCCACCATGACTGTGTAATGTGTAAAATTAATCACCAATAATTTATTAAATAAAAATTACTCTTTTTTTAACACTGACTTTTATTTCATTTTCTCTTGGTTTTATGGCATTTTATGGTTATTTCAGCTGTAATGGCATCTCAGGGGTTAATGGGGAGTCTGTGTGTTAATCACAATGTTTCCCCCTGGTTTGGTGGCATTTCGGGGGTTAATGAGTGGTTATTATTTTATATATTCCCTTACATTTATGTTATTAATTTCATTGAATTTCCCGTGCTCTCGTGTTCGTCCCCCTCCAGCGAGTTCAATTCCCTGACCCTGCGGTGAATCCAGCATCCACCGCGAGGGCCACGCAATGTGTAGCAGGGATTCGCCAGTAAACCTGATGGACGCAGCCGACGAACCGCTGAACAGAAGCCGTCAAAAGCCACTGCAACCCGCTGAACAGACCATCGAAAGCTGCCGCAATCCACTAAACGCAGCTGCAATCCGCTGAACAGACCACCGAAAGCCACCGCAACCCGCTAAACGCAGCAGCAATCCGCTGAACAGACCGTCAAAAGCCGCTGCAATCCGCTGAACAGACCGCAGAAAGCAGCCGCAATCCGCTGAAAGCAGCCGTGATACGCTGCACTGACTGCCAAACGCCGTTAATCAGCCGGCCAAACTGTGAGTGGAGAACTGCAATACACCCATGAAGAGTAGCAGGGACCCCAGGCAGGGGCGTCGTAACGTGGGGGTGGGGCCCGCACCAGGTGACACCCGCCCTTAGGGTGACACCGTCAACCTAAGGACGGGTGTCTCACCCTGCGCCGCGTGTTCGCTCCCTACGAGCGTCCGAAGCTATGCAGCTTCGGCCCTCGCCTGGGGGAAACACGTCACCAGCCGAGTTCTCGCGAGATCGCGGCTGGTCACGTGGCTCCCCCCCAGGTGAGCGCCCAAGCTCCATGACGGACGCTCAGAGGGAGCAGAACACGCGACGCAGGAGGTGAGCTGGGGGCATTATCCATGAGCTGGGGGCATTATCCATGAGCTGGGGCAATATCCATGAGCAGGGGGTATTATCCATGAGAAGGGGCATTATCCATGAGCTGGGGGCAATATCCATGAGCTGGGGGCATTATCCATGAGCTGGGGGCTGGGGCAGTATATCCATGAGCTGGGGCAATATCCATGAGCTGGTCGCATTATCCATGAGCTGGGGGCTGGGGCAGTATATCCATGAGCTGGGGCAATATCCATGAGCTGGGGGCAATATCCATGAGCTGGGGGCATTATCCATGAGCTGGGGGCATTATCCATGAGCTGGGGGCATTATCCATGAGCTGGGGGCATTATCCATGAACTGGGGCAGTATATCCATGAGAGGAGCTGGGGCAGTATATCCATGAGAGCTGCTGGGGCATATCCATGAGAGCTGGGGCAATATCCATGTGTGAGCTGGTCTGGGGGCAATATATCCATGTGTGAGCTGAGGCGCAATATATCCATATGTGAGCTGAGGCGCAATATATATATATGTGAGCTGAGGCAATATATATCCATGGGTGAGCTGCTGGGGTAATATATAATTGTGAACTGGGGCAATATATCTATATGTGAGCTGGGGGCAATATATATCCATGGGTGTGCTGCTGGGGGCAATATATCCAGAGCTGCTGGGGGCAATATAGATCCATGTGTGCTTTCACTGCCTTCGAACAGGCACCGTACTTGCTGGCAGTTGGCTAAAATTTGTGTTAGCATATGGGAGAGCAATAAACCTCACAGTAATGTGCGCTGTGTGTATGAGCATTCAGTGTTATATGGCAGTACTGATTTAGGAGTATGAGTAGTTAAAAAAAACCCGTAAAACTCGGGGGTGGGGGTGACACCATAAGTTACCGCACCAGGTGACACCAACCCTAGTGACGCCACCGACCCCAGGCAGGAGTCTGCGCTCACACTCAAAGCCCCTGCCCCAGGTGCAGCTATCAGATAGCCAGCCCCCCCAAATGAGCTCCACCTCATCGTTGCCGCGTTCTGACGTCACTGCAGAGACGCCGCAAGGCTCTACATTCAGACTGTAAGGAGGATCACGCGGCACCTCTGCAGTGACGTCAGGATGGGGTGACGATGAGGTGCCCTTCGGCTGCGACTGATCCCACCTCTCCCGAATCTGGGAGTTCCTGAAGTGTTTGCGGGCGTCAGGAACCCACATTCACTTAAGGGAGACTCCTGAAACATCTCGGAGACTTGGGATCCCTCCCAATGGGGGCAGTAACAGTGATATATAAAGGGTATATTGCCCCCACGCAGAGGTTAGTCCATGTAACATTGATATAGAAAAGGTATATTGCCCCCAGGCGGAGGTTAGTCCATGCAACAGTGATATAGAAAGGGTATATTGACCCCACGAGGAGGCTCGTCTATGAAACAGTGATATGGGAAACTTTTTTCTGCATTTAAATGTTTTTTAATCGTTTTCTCCTTCTTGCAGTTGGAGTTCTGGAGTCACTTCAAGAACTATTCAGAATATTGGACTGTGGGGGGTGGTTTAAATGTCATCGTTGGGGGAAGCTTCAGGTGCGCAAACAGTCCGGTGTATTACAGACTCAGTAAATAGCCTGAATCTCTGCGTTTGTGACCGTTATGTGGTTTTTCCACCAGCAGACGCAGGGCCTGGGCGCCGCATTCAAAATCCTCTTCTCAGACACCCAAAATGCAGATATCCTGGAACAAGGGCCGTGGCGAACATTCTACCTCAAGTGCCAGCACAGCGTAGCTCTCTTCAACGCCTTCAAGCGGTTAGTACTTTTTTTTGTATACGAGGCCGGGAGGTGTCGCTGGCGCTGTGCACTTCTCGCTGCTGCTGGGCGTCTTGGATCAATGCCAGTCTGTGTGGGCAGAAGGATCCGACTCGCACCAGCAAGGAGTCAGATGTGAGATTCACGTGGTAAGGTTCCTCGCCCTCCCCAGATGGCCAGAAACTTCTCGATGGTCAGTCTCTATGCTGTTAATGCATTCTGCCAGCCAACCCAGCCCTCACAAAACGCCCACAAGTCAGTCCTGTGCTTGCTTACAGTATCGACCCTGCTCAAGAGCTTACAATCTAAGAGGAGAGGGGTGACACATTAGGTGAGGGTTAACAGGGTAAGTGAAGTAGCAGGGGTACATGCAGGTTGTGTGGGAAGATGGAGTTATGAAATGTACAGTTGGGTAATAATGGAGTGAGCCGATAGGCTTCTCTGAAGTAATGTGTTTTCAGAGACTTCTTGAAGCACTGGAGAGACGGGAAGAGTCTGATGTTACGGGGGAGGGTGTTCCATAGAAAGGGGGCAGTTTGGGAGAAGTCTTGAAGGCGTGAGTTGGGTGTCCGGGTACGTAAAGCTGATAGTATCAGAGCATTAGCCGAGTGAAGTGGTCAGTATGGGATATACCTGGTAATGAGGGGGAAGATGTAGGAGCGGCGCGGTTATTATTAATCTTTATTTATATAGCGACAGCATATTTCGCAGCGCTGTACAATGGGCACAATATAGACAGGGTTACAATACATTGAACAACATTTGATAAACCAGTACAGGAGGAAATGATGGCCCTATTCGCGAGGGAATTTACAATCTAAAAGGGTTTGGGGTGGAAACAGGAGAGGACTACAAGGTGAGAGTGATGGACTGCAAGGTGATAGTGATTAGACATGTGCATTAGTTTTAGTACTAAAACGATTTAGTCCGAATTTTGGGATAATTTAGTTTTAGTATTACTCAAGAGATACGAAACTGCTCAGTACAAAAAACGAAAGAAACTAAAATAAAATACACTACATTTTAGTTTCGGTCCTTTTTGTGATATTACATTGATGAGTGAAGGAGACCAGCAATGAAGAGCACAACATCGCAAAGCTACAGAAAAGGTTTGTATGCATAATCCTTCCCGACCCCTACCCGAAAATCTGACAGTGATAGAGCTCCAGAATACTCACTCCCAGCACAGACAGACAGCACAGGAGAGGAAACCTTTACTTAACCCTTGTATGTCTATGAGGCAGACAAGATGATAAAAGCAGCTGGAGAAGGAAAACATTCAAATAAATCACACTGAAAGCTAATGACAGAGGAGGGTTGGATAGTAAAAAACCCTTTATAACAAGCAGCGCTGGGAGAAGAGAGGTACTTTATAAAATGTGTGTTATCTCCCCTCCCGCTCTGCATAATAGGGGCTTAGGTCTGATACATTTTATATTATCCAGGAGCATTATCCCCCTTTCCTCATCTATAATACACATTTTATATAAAGTCCCTCTCCTCTCCCAGTGCTGCTTGTTATAAAGGGTTTTTTACATCTGATACATTTAGTATCCAGCTCTCACAGTTACTCTGTTGTTATGAGCTGTCAGTGTGATTTATTTGAATGTTTTCCTGGATTTAAAGTGCTTTATTTTATTATAAAAATAAATTTGCACCAGATATCTCTTCTCTGAGCTTTCAGACCGATTTATGTTAATATTTGCCCTCTCCCCTGCTTTTATATTCCTGTCTCTCTCCAACAGAGATGCAAAGTTTAAGTAAAAGTTCCCTCTCCTGTGCTGGATAAGCATTGCATTCCGAAGTTCTGCACCCTCCACATGTCAATGCAGTAGGTCCTACTAAGTAGGATGTTCTATACAGAGAGGGGCATTAATGAATGCAGGAGGATGTTCTATACATTATACAGAGAAGGGTATTAATGCAGGAGGAGGTTATATACATTATACAGAGAAATGTATAAATTGAGGAGGATTGTTCTATACATAGAGGGACATTAATTCAGGAGGATGTTCTATACATTATACAGAGAGGGGTATTAATTAATGCAGGTGGATGTTGCATACATTATACAGAGAGGGGTATTAATGCAGGAGGATGTTATGTACATTATACAGAGAGGGGTATTAATTAATGCAGGAGGATGTTCTATACATTATACAGAGAGGAGCCTTTTTTTAGCCCTTTAAATCCAGTGGCTGTGAGCGCTGAGATCGGCTGCTTGTTATATTATCTCTCAGTACAATGTATCAGGATCAGCTGTTACAGTAACTGACTGTAACAGCGCTCAGTTTCAGTAAAAGGAAATAATTTTGTTATAACCTCTTATATATAAAAATATTATTTACTAGTTTTACTGAAACTCTGAGCGCTGTGATGAGCAGCAGTCAGTTACTGTAACAGCTTTGCCTGACACATTGTGCTGAGAGTGAGAGATATACTGTAACAAGCAGCGATCTCAGCACTCTGAGGAGCCACTACAATAATAATTGTATCCACTGGTTTTCGGATGAATGAAATTAGTTTTCATACTAAAGAACTGAAAACGAATTTCTTTGGCAACTAAATAAATTGCATTTTAGTACTAATCCATTAGTTCAAAACGAAATGTTGTGCTGTGCACAT
>RXON01004520.1:0-21290 GCA_009667805.1 Leptobrachium leishanense | reverse complement strand
ATTTTATTAACAAATCAAAATTTATTTCTATTGTGGCATTGCCGACAAACTTCGCCACGGCGTGTGTGTATTTCATACTCTCTTTACTTAAATCCACAGGGATGTGTATATGAGAGGATCCTGCAGAGATACATCAATTCCTTCATTCGTGATATCGTCTTTAACATTCACAATTACCAGACTTAATCGGTTTCATGCATGTTAGTATACCAGACATTTGTAATAATCAACTGAATGTGGTAGGGCCTCTGTTTTTTATAAGACGCCAAGGTTATCTATTCTAACTGACCACATAAATTAAATATTCAAATACCATATAGGGTTAGATCATATCGCCGAATAGCATAGCATTACAAGCTGGTTTATCCAAGCCATTTAACCTTCTCTGGGTTTTTTTTCTTTATTGGGCAACCTATTGTTCAACGTTTACGTGGCTTTCAGAGTTTCGATCTGACAAAATAAACACAATACTGAGATACCTATCCTAGGGTAAGATCAGTTGTCATTGTGTTCCCTTACTTTTAAACCATTTGATCTAACATCTGGTTATTTTTCTTGCAACCAGAATTAATTAAGGACACTGGATGTTTGCTGATAGATAACGAGTCTCGCTTGTTACATTGTCTTTAGAACGCATATTCTGGTTATATATTAACGACACAGACAAATTGTCTGTGTGAAGCATTCGCTGGCCCCAAATTTAAACAGTCCTGCAAAATATAATGTGTTATAGAAATTTCATATCTGAAAAGGTCTGACATAAGTCCCCCTTTTCAATATCTACTCATCTAGATCCATGATTAGGAATTGACATGGACCAATTGGATAGGAAATTTTAGATCTGTATGGTAGCCTTAGTCTTTAACAAGTTGTTACGCATCGACTCCATCTGGTAACTGGTGCAGGAAAAAAAAAATTGGTAAATACATGATTGGTTCTCACGACCATCCCCTTTTGTGGTTCCCCCATTTCTTTTACGAACGGGGTAATCTGAGGGTGAATCAATGAACTCCAGTTGATGAAAAAATGGATTTGAATCAAGCAGTGTTTTCCCCGGGTAAGGACCATTCAAGCGAAACATTTTGTGGCTTATTAATCTTTTCATCTATGGAGGTTGATTTTCAAACAACCAATAATGCACTTGTCGTCATCCTTCCGTTTCTTTGGGTATCCTTTATGACGGGGTGCTCCCATGACTTTCCGTCACCTCCAGCATGGCTGCTCCTGACATCTGAGTCTTTAGGACACGTCTCCATGCGAGTGACCAATTGTCACTTCACTCATCTTATCTTTCTAAAATGAGATAAACCTCATAAGAATTGATATACACAACATGTGAATATTTAGGTTAACACTTCATCTTTGTGACTTTGGACTTTAGGATCATGGTCAATGGAAACGGGTAATCTTCCTCATTTCTGATTTATTCCATGCTTTCCCTTAGATGCAGCGTGGCATTTATTTTAATTTTAATGCATTTCATCAAGACAGTGACACATAGATTATTAACCCTTTCAATTCTTGTGAGCCATTAAGTATATCATCCCCCTTTTGTGGGCTTGCTTTCCTAATAGGGGACTGAATAGGATATCGCCCTGTAGAGATAAATAATATATACGTATTTATATATATTTTTCCTACAAATTTAATTTCTTTGACCGTATTAACGAGTGGAAACCAGTGATTGGATTCGGCCTTCCCACGAGGTTTACTCCTGCAATCATGCAGTTATTGTATGGATTTATTATAACAGACCCTGTTAATACCCGTTCCTAACCTCCGAGGGCAACTCCATGAACTGGTGTTGAGAATCACTTTACCTGGGGTAGGGGGATTCTCATCCTTACCCACCGTACAGAGAACCTTAGGTTTCTTGTAGGCTAATGCGCAACGGGTAGCTGGCTCTCCATCGGGGCATCTGGCTACATCGATCTCTTGAGAGTCGGTTGCGGTTAATGGCCTGTTTATATCAGAGGGACTAGAAGTAGGCTGAAAAATAGGAGAGTGGTTAGCATCCAACAGCAGAAATCCCCCTTTACATACTTTAGATTCCTTATTAATATGTAGACCTGGGGATTAAATGGTGTTAGGTTGTGCCACCTCTGCTATTTCATTCAGTCGTTCCCTCTGATTCAATAACATCTGAGGTGTTATTGATCCTGTGGCCCTTGGGTGGCCACTGGATTTATCCCTAAAGAGTTATCAGGCCGCTGTGCCAATACATACTCGGTTATCTCCGCCAATTGTTCAGCTAATTGATATAACCGGTATTCTAATTGGTTTATTCGGTCGTTCGGATAATTTCGGTTAAGTTATCTATTTCTGCGGATCCTATTACGCTCGGGCCTAAAATTATTTGATGTGTCAGAATCAGCATTGCTACTTCTGTTCTGACAGTGTGATCTGGGCCTGGGGTCTCCTGTCTGACCTCCCCTTCTATTTTCAGGAACCCTAACGCAATGGGGTATCCTACCTATTTGAGGGGGATCACCACTTTGAGGAGAATCACTAGATTGGGGGTACCTATTTCTTTGGGCAGGCCTAGGCCCTTGGGCATATTCCCTGTGACTATTGTGCGGTCGTGGCCATTGCGCATACCTTCTGCAGTCATTGGGTGACCTCTGCTCCCACTTCTTGGTGGGCGCGGGGCAGGCGTGACCCTGGGGTTCCTATCTGGATTATTCCCTTTTACCACCTCAGCGTATGATTTCCTCCTGGCAACATATACCTGGGAGGCATCCTGATATTGCTTAGGGGCAACTTGGCTTGTGGTATGGTCCCTTTTATCCTTCCTATGACTCCCATGACTGGCCTCATTAGATGGCTGGACCTGCACTTTTATAGGCCTTGAAGGGATCCCCCTTTCACCCTGTTTAACATCATCTGCGGGGCCACTTACAGAATCTACCCCGCTGTCTTTGGTATGCTCTTTTAAATGAGGGCCAGCATCAGGCTTATGGTCAGAGGAAACAGTTTCTGTTTGTCTACCCTTTACCTGGGATATGGAGGCTATCCGGGTTTTTAGTACCTTTTTTTCTTCAAGGTTTCCAGTGAGCATTGAATTTCATCTGTGTCAGTTTCAACACTTTCATCACTGCTTGACACCTCGGACTCACTTGTCTCCATCATGGCAACCTTTCGTATCACAATTCGTGTAGCTATTGCACAACACAAATACATTATGGAGGGCCAAGATTCCATTATAATGCAATTCCTTGTTTCCTTGTCTTTTGTGTTTGTAAACAAATCCAAGAAATTACACACATCCCCTTCCTTGTCCCACATATTGCGTACAAGACTTTGGGCGCGGTCTTTGATAGTATCCACAAACACAATCAGACTGGATTCAATATGCAATGACTCTCTGATATGTTCTACCACTTCACATATTTCACTACATCTTGTTATTTCTTCACGTCTTGATTGGGGGATTGCAGATGTGTGACTTCTGGAATACCCAGCCTTCTGGCTATCAGTATCTGAACCAGACATGTTTCTGCAGACTTTTTACTGCAGAATAAAATTATAAACGGTTTATTAGATATTGATTTAAAACTGGAATATTTTTAATATTCAAGCCTATGGGATTAGCCTGAATAAACCTGACGAATGAAACCACTGAATGGCAGGGCATTTCGGCAACCTCTCATTGCTGGTTTTTGTTCTCTGAATAGACGAAGCATTGCTTCTCTACGGGGAATTCACTGCCCTCGAACAGGCACCGTATGTGCAGGCAATTCGCCAACATTTGGCGAACTGCCTGCTCTCTGGATAGCCGAATGGCCAGGAAAGGAAACCAAACGCTGAATTTCAGCGTTCGGTTACCTTTCGCCAGCAATTGGTATCTCTTTGAATAACCCTGTGTATTTTACCAAGGTGATCCTTAAAATCCGGCCTGTTAGGGCGTCCTAAAGGCAAGTTAAATAATAACATATAATATGATAATGATAATTATATAACAGTGACATCCAAACATACAGATTCTGTGGCTTTTGCTCCATTTCCAGAGATAAAAAACATATCGCCCCTCCATAAATTTTTTCAACACTAGTTGTAGAAATGAATCATTACATAAATGTTTTAATGAACATGTTTTTTTAGAGACAATCGAGAACAGTCCATCTTGACACTGATAAAGGAGACACTGATAAAACACGTTCTGCCCATTTGAAAGAGAATGACTTAACAAAGACTAAACTCCAAGCACAGAGCTCCCTTACAGGATTGCCACGCTATTCAATAAATGTGCTGCTTTGCCTGGTCCCCTGTGGCATGCCGCGGTCAAATGGGGGACTGGGAATATATGAAGAGCAATAGCTCCCTTTTTATAATGATATACTGTAGGTCAGCAAAAAAATACTGATCTATATAAAGGGAGAGATTCTCTTTCAAATGAACAAAACCTATTTTGCCCATAATAGCGGCACTTTAACATCACTGATAGCGGCGCATCTCATAATATCTCAATTCACCGGTCATACGGTCACTATACACATCACTTCCTCTGAAAATGAATTTGAATTACACTGTCCTTTTATGGAATCTCATGGAGTCCAGTTTATATTTGGTGAACATTCCAAACCGCGCCAACATTCTGTGATATCATAGAATCCAGTCCTTGCTGAGAATGTTTACCAGGCGCTTATTCTTTCAAACGTCACTCTGTTGTTACTGAGAGTTGTGCGATTATTTCCCCGAGATTTATTACTGAGCTTTATTGAATTTAATAACTTATTCAGTTGTTAAAGTATTTAGATTCAGATTCCACAAGGCCATGGAGCCAGAAAAGGTAAGTTCTCCTTTTCCATTGCAAGACACATCTACGAGTTATGAAAAAAACTGCTCTTTTCAATTTATTAAAAAAAGGGCAAATTTTTATAACTTAACTATTTTTTTGTTCATTATCAGTTTTAATGGTGGATGTATATTTAAATATTTTTTTTTCTAGGGTTAAGACATGGAGAAGTGGATAGCACAAAGTAATATATTTAATAATATGTGTGTAGCGTGTTTTATGACAACGTTACAACGTTATAACATATATATAACACATTATAACGTTTCCTTTCTGTTTTTTATCTATTTTTGTTTTCTCCACCATTTGCTTTGCTAATTAGCATGTGAATCTCCTGCCCTATTGACACAGCCCATCCAGCTTCAGCTGTTGACTTTTTAACTGCCTGATTGCAATCAGTCTCCCTATATAACCACTAAGACTGGCTCCATTTGAGCCAGGCTCTTGTGACATTCACAAGTAACAGTCTTAAGTGGACGCTTAGAGTTGATTCCTGGAGTTGCGGGACTGGAGGAAGGAACTGCAAGGCCCAATTTTACTCTGGGTAAACGCAAGTCTATTTCATGCTTTCTCTCACGCTTCTCCTCTTTACTTCTACCTTTCTCCTTAAATGGAACTCCTGCCCCTCTACCACCGACCCCTACACTATCTGCATCTCTCCCTCCCTCCTCTCGTCCCACATGATGGCCTCACATGAGCTCCTTTGTTTCCTCAGAACATGGTCTCCCTCTAACTCTCGTGCTGCCAATCACTCCCACGCCCACAAATCCCATTCCCACCTTCTCTTTCTCACCCTCCTGCTGTTACTCTATTCAGGTGACATATCCCCTAACCCTGGCCCCACAACACATCCAATACTTCCCTCTCATCCTATCTCCATCGCACATAAATCACCTCCCTGCAAGCCCAGCAACCTCATTCCCATCATCCCTCAGCGCCTGTCCTCTTTCTCCTGCGCCCTCTGGAACGCTCGCTCTGTGTGCAACAAACTCACAGCCGTCCTTGACCTCTTCCTTTCAAACTCCTTCAACCTCCTAGCTTTAACTGAAACCTGGCTAACTCCCTCTGACACGGCCTCCGTTGCTGCTCTCTCACATGGCGGTCTACACTTGAGCCATACCCCCAGACCGGGTGAGAGAAATGGTGGCGGGGTCGGGCTCCTGCTCTCTCCCACCTGCACCTACCAGCATCTCCCTCCACCCCCATCCCTCTCCTTCTCCTCCTTCGAGACACACTGCATCCGCCTGTTCTCTCCTCTGGCTCTCAGGGTGGCAGTCATCTACCGCCCACCGGGACCAACCTCCCAGTTCTTTGACCACTTTGCTACCTGGCTTTCTCACTTCCTGTCTTCTAATCTTCCATGCCTAATTCTCGGGGACTTCAACATTCCCATTGACGATCCTTCCGCTCCTGCTGCCTCCAAACTTCTTTCACTCACGTCCTCCCTTGGACTCACACAATCCTCCCTCCTCCCTACCCACCGCGATGGTCACGTTATTGACCTGGTCTTTTCCAACCTCTGCTCCATTTCTGAGTTCAAATGTCGCCCTTTCCCCATCTCTGACCACCACCTTCTCTCTTTCAACCTATCTGGACTTCCTAAACACCCTGCTCCCCCACCCCGCACACACACTCGCAGAAATCTACATGCTGTGGACCCCCATCAATTCTCCAACCTACTTCACCACCTCCCTCATACCTCATCCTTCACCTGCCCTGATGCTGCCACTAATCACTACAACACTACGCTTATCTCTGCTCTAGACACTCTTGCTCCTCTTCGACTCTGCAAGGCCCCACGCCGCCAGCTTCAGCCCTGGCACACCCTCCAAACTCGCTACCTGCAAAGATGCTCCCGCACTGCAGAGCATGCCTGGAGGAAATCCCGCTCTGAAGCTGATTTTGTTCACTTCAAGTTTATTCTCCGGTCATACACCTCTGCCCTCCACTTGGCCAAACAATCCTTCTTCTCATCTCTTATATCTACGCTGTCCTCCAACCCTAAACGGCTCTGGTCCACCTTCAACACCCTCCTCCACCCACCTGCACCTCCCCCCTCAGCTGCCTTCAGCGCTCAAGACCTGGCAGACTACTTCCTCAGTAAAACTCTAACTATCAGAAGCAACATCCCTACACAAGATAGTTATCTGCCACCTCCACTCCCACAGGTCCCCTCTGCCACCCTCTGCCGCTTCCTCCCAACCACTGAGGAGGAAGTCAATTCCTTATTGTCCTCCTCACATCTCACCACGTGCCCGCTCGACCCCATTCCCTCACATCTAATTCCTCCCCTCTCCTCCTCCCTCACCCCTGCTCTCACACACATCTTCAACCTATCTCTCTCCACTGGCTCCTTTCCATCCGCCTTCAAACACGCGCTAGTTACCCCTTTACTAAAGAAACCATCCCTAGACACCAACTCTCCATCCAACTACCGCCCTGTATCCCTGCTTCCCTTCACATCAAAGCTCTTAGAAAAACTAGTCTTCAACCGCCTCTCCCTCTTCCTGTCCTCCAATTCCCTACTTGACCCCCTGCAATCTGGCTTCCGTCCGCTACACTCAACTGAAACTGCCCTCACCAAAGTCACCAACGACCTCCTAACTGCTAAAAAACACGGCCACTATTCTATTCTCATCCTGCTTGACCTCTCGGCTGCTTTTGACACTGTTGACCACCCCCTCCTTCTACAGACCCTCAACTCTCTGGGTCTCGGTGACACTGCACTTGCTTGGGTTGACTCCTATTTATCCAACAGGTCCTTCTGTGTGTCCTTTGCTGGTAACTCCTCCTCTTCATTGCCTCTATCTGTTGGTGTACCTCAAGGCTCTGTCCTTGGTCCTCTGCTCTTTTCCATCTACACCTCCTCCCTGGGCAAAATCATCAACAGCTTTGGCTTTAATTACCACCTCTACGCTGATGACACTCAGATCTACCTCTCTACCCCTGATCTCTCTCCCCCTGTCCTTTCAAAAGTCAGTGACTGTTTATCTGGCATCTCCTCCTGGATGGCCTCCCACCACCTAAAGATCAACATGTCAAAGACTGAGCTCCTACTTATTCCTCCCTCTAATGCCTCCCCACCTCCTGACTTCTCTATCACGGTGGAGGGTATCACCATCTCCCCATCAAACCAAGTTCGCTGTCTTGGAGTTACACTGGACTCTGCTCTTTCCTTCATCCCCCACATCAAGTCTCTTTCCTCCTCCTGCCGATACCAACTGCGTAATATTTCCAGAATTCGGCCATTTCTTACCGCTGTCACCACAAAACAACTCATACACGCCCTGGTAATCTCCCGACTCGACTATTGCAATAATCTCTTATCTGGCCTCCCTCTGTCCCGCCTCTCCCCCCTACAATCCATCCTGAATGCCTCCGCCAGGCTAATTCACCTCACCCGCCGCTCTGTCTCTGCCGCTCCCCTCTGCGAGTCCCTTCACTGGCTCCCCATCCACTGCAGAATTAAGTTCAAAATCCTTATCCTTACCTACAAAACCCTCACTAACTCAGCGCCCCACTACCTGTCCTCACTAATCACCAAATACACCCCAGCCCGCTCCCTAAGGTCAAACAGTGACCTGCGCCTAGCTTCTCCCCGCATCACCTCTTCCCATGATAGACTGCAGGATTTCTCACGCGCAGCCCCCACTCTCTGGAACGCTCTCCCTCGTGCTGTCAGACTTTCCCCTAACTTCTCTTCCTTCAAACGCTCCCTGAAAACATTGCTATTTAGGGAAGCCTACCACCCAACTCACTGACGCAACCATCAATCACTCTCACCTTACAGTCCTCTCCTCCTGTTTCCAACCCCAACCCTCCTAGATTGTGAGTTCCTACGGGAATAGGGCCCTCATCTCCTCCTGTACTGTTTGTCAAATGTTGTTCAATGTATTGTAACCCTGTCTGTACTGTGCTTATTGTACAGCGCTGCGGAATATGCTGGCGCTTTAGAAATTAATAATAATAATAATAATAATAACGGATTAGCGAGTAAACATTTTTACTATATGGAACTTATCAGGTCGGGCTCCTCTACACGTCTTAATATCTAAAGGTTTATTCTCATCCTTTTTTTTAACTGCATCCTTTATCGCAGGTGAAAAACCTTGGCCCGGAAGCGCCGCAGGTTATCGAGCCTGTTGAGCCTCAGACCAACGAGGATGCCCAAGCGATTTCCGAGGCAAATGTCCAGAAGGAGACTCCTGAAAATCTGGTGAGTGCGTCACCTTGGGAAAACAATCACATAGATAGCGCCCCCTGTGTGTCACCGAAATACGTTAAAAGGAACTGTTACCGGAGTCAATCAGGTTCACTTTCTTCAATTATGCCGGACCGGACACAAGCAAGGATTGTCTGAACACGAGTCTCTTCAGGAAAGGCAAACTTTATTGTGTCGTCACACAAGTGCTCACACAGGATTGAATCGCAAAGAGTGAGCCCCGTCTCCCCCCCGACCAGGGGTCTTATACCCAAAAATACGTAATTAGGTACATCCCAATTAGCCCACCTCCCGAGGACACTTTATTCCACCCCACGTGGGTTAATACCTCCCCTCGTTAGTACAAAGAAATTCCATACATTGATAATAAATTGACAACTGTCGTGTTAGTCTGACAATCTGTGATTTGCTGCTTCACTCGACCTGGGCCGTGCCCACCTCCTCCCTAAAGGCTGTGTTTGTTATAGATTAGAGCACGGCCTGGTTTCTACGCTCTCTTTGTTTTACTGCGGGTCTATGTGACATTGTAGTAACCATTTGTCTTTCCTGTCTTTCCGTGCCAAGTGCTGGCCGGATTCTTCCTCATTTTATTGCTAGTTCTCCTAATCAACCACATTCCTAAGATTCTATGTAAGCTTCGTCTCTAATGTCTACAAAAATCTACTCTAGTTATTTGCAAGTGAACCAATATTCTGAACAAGATGGCCGCTTGGCTCATAATAGCGACCATCTTCCAGCCTGATTCCACTTCAGAACACCGTATCACCATGTTACATATCGCCCCTTGTGTGTCACAGCAATACAATAAAATTATTCACACTATCACCATGTTACATAGCACCTCCTGTGTGTCACAGTAATACATTAAAAAGACACACCCTATCACCATGTTACATAGCGCCCACTGTGTGTCACAGCAATTCATTAAAAAGAGACACCATATTGCCATGGAGTTCCTGGAATTCATCATAGGATTTCCCTATTCTACTCAAGCTGCAAACGTTGCTTGGTTCTCGGCTGTAATGCCCAGATGCTCCATATTAACACTCCATGCACTTTGTATATTTGGAATAAGAAACTTTATTGTGTGGGGAGTCAGAGAATAATGAGTGATTCCAAGGTCATTTGTCATTCTTGGCTCTTAATTCAAGGTGTTAATTAAGTTGGTAATATAGTTTTGTTTTATAATTGGTTTTTTATAGTTTTATATGTTTAATTTGAGGTTGGAAATTCTCTTTTATTTTTTCAACTTGATTCACAGAGGTAAAGTGACCCACATGGGCTCCTTAGTATGCACATCACATAACACTTTATTATCATACATTTTGTACCACTGGGTGTTGAAAAAAAATCTAAGCACAAATGAACCATAATACTCCAAAAATATTAGTGTAAGGATTCAGGAAGTGGAACCCAGGATGCGGAGAGGAGGAAGGCGAGGACAAGTATACCCAAGGCTTTAGGCTGAAGAAAGGTCTGGGCGTTCCGAGGTCAAGGCAGGCGGCAAGAATCGTGGTCGTGAGAAAGCTGAGGTTGGCAACGGGAAGGTCAATCAGATAGGGATATTGGGATAGTTAGGGAAACAACAGGGAGAGCTCTTGTAGCAGAGGTACCACAAAATCAATGAGCGTCTTTCCTCTGGTGCTCAGGAGTTTTATGGAGGAGTCAGGAGTTAGCTCCGCCCACTCATCAACCCCACCTCTCTAGTCTCTCCCTCCTCTGATTGGTGCTGCGAGGGGAGACACTGGGGATCACCTTGGGCTCTCCCCCAGCGTCTGAGGTTGAAGCCACGCCCCCCGCCGATCCGCCGCGCACACGCTGACCCGCCCAGACGCCGACCACTCGAGGAACCTGCGCCATCTTGGATGGACGGAGGACCCCGTGGCCGGCATCCGGACCCTGCAGCCCGCGCACTCGGGTCGGGGGAGCCGCTTCTTAACCCCCTCTCGTTCCGGAGGGCGTCCTCGGGACCCGGGTGAGTCTGAGAGGTCCGGGGGTCCGCAAGATGGCGGCCGGAACCTGACAGGACCCCCCCTTGAAGGCGCGACCTCCGGGGGCGCCTCGGAGCCGGCTTACCCGGATAACGCCTATGAAAGGCGGAAACCAATCGAGGGGCATGAATCAGGTGTACCGGCTCCCAAGACCGCTCCTCAGGGCCATATCCCCTCCAGTGTACCAGGTATTCAAGCCGTCTACGATGCCATCTAGCGTCCAAGATGGCCTCTACTTCGAACTCCTCAGTGTTATCTACCATAACTGGAGGTGGAGGAGTCACGCGTCTCTGCACGTATCGATCTGGGACATATGGTTTCAGGAGGGAGACATGGAATATCGGATGTATTCTCATTGAGGGGGGTAGCTGGAGACGAATACAAACCGGGGATAGGACTGATAGAATGGGGAACGGACCTAAGAACCTGGGGCCCAGTTTTTTTGTTGGACAAGTCAGACGTAGATGTCTAGTGGATAACCAGGCCTGATCCCCCTCTTTATAGACCGGGGCTGGGCTTCGTAGTCTATCGGCGTAACGTTTTTGCCGTTGTTGTGCATCTTTTAAAGCCACAAGAAGTTGTTGACGACAATCTTGCAGGTGTCGGAGTCGCTTATCAACCTCGGGGACTGAACTTGGAGTTGACGAATCTGGAAGCGTAGAGGGATGGAACCCGTAGTTAACGAAGAATGGGGTGTTGCGGATAGAATCATGGGTCTGCGAGTTATATGCAAACTCTGCGGTGGGGAGCAGGTTGCTCCAATTATCTTGTTGATAACTCGAATAGCATCTTAGGTACTGTTCTAATTGTTGGTTCACCCTTTCGGTTTGGCCATTGGTTTGTGGATGGTGGGACGATGAAAGGTGGATCTTTATGTTAAGTGATTGACAGAAGGCAGACCATACCTTAGAGGTGAATTGGACCCCTCTGTCCGAGACTATGGAAGAAGGGACACCATGCAGACGTACTATTTCTTTGAGGAACAGCGATGCAGTTTCACTGGCTGTGGGCAGACCCGGTATCGGGAGAAAGTGTGCCATCTTTGAGAATCGGTCGACAACGACCATAATGGCCGTATTTCCTTGAGAGGGTGGAAGGTCTACCATAAAATCTATTGACAAATCTCTCCATGGTGTTGAAGCGGTGGGTAGAGGCTGTAAAAGACCAACCGGTTTGCATTTAGGCGACTTCATCCTGTTACATTCTGGACAGGAACGGATATAATCTGTGACATCTTTTTTCAGGGACGGCCATTGGTACAATTGGCGAGCTCTATGGAGTGTCTTTCGTATACCTCCGTGTCCTGCCAGAGGTGAGTCATGGATATTCTTTAGTACATCCATTAGATTGTCTGGGGACACTAAAAGACCCTGTTTGTCAGAGGATTGGTCCTTAGAACCCTTTTTGAGTCGGGAAAGGAGAGTTGACTGGACCGTTGTGAAGTGTTTTTGCTGTAGGATCGTAGGAGGGGATGTCTCTATCTTGGAGTCCACTGAATAGCACCTGGATAAGGCGTCCGCTTTCCCATTTCTACTACCAGGCCTGTATGTGATGTGGAAGTTGAATCTTGTGAAAAATAACGCCCACCTGGCTTGTCGAGGCCTTAGACGTTTGGCCGTCTTTATATGTTCGAGATTTTGGTGGTCGGTGTACACTGTAATGGGATAAAGGGATCCCTCCAGGAGATGTCTCCATTCGTCGAATCCGCGTTTAATCGCTAGTAACTCCTTGTCTCCCACATCGTATCTTGTCTCCGCGGGATTCAGACGTTTTGAATAAAAGGCTATAGGGTGCAGATTGCCACTGGTAAGATTCCTTTGGGATAGGATGGCCCCGGTGGCATTTTCTGAGGCATCTACTTCGAGAAAGTATGGAAGGTTAGGATCGGGTTGTTCTAGGATCGGAGCACTGGTAAATAGATCTTTCAGTTTGAGAAAGGCTTTTTGTGTGTCTTCGGCCCACCTGAATTTCTCATGGTCTTTTGTAAGTTTGGTCAGGGGTTGGACTATGTGGGAGAAGTTTCTAATAAATTTTCTATAGAAATTCGCGAATCCTAGAAATCGCTGGACCTCTTTTTTGTTTGTGGGGGTAGGCCAGGAGTGTATGGCAGCTACTTTTTCGGGGTCCATCTCGAGTTTGCCAGGAGAAAGGATGTATCCTAGAAAAGAAATTCGGGATTGGTTGAAGGAACATTTGTCCAGTTTGGCATACAGCTGATGGTTGCGAAGACGGGAAAGGACTTCTTTCACATTCTTCTGATGTTCCTCCAGTGTAGGGGAATATATCAGAATGTCGTCTAGATATATTATTACAAAACGATCCAAGAGGTCTCTGAAGACATCGTTCACCAGATGTTGAAAAGTTCCAGGAGCATTGCAAAGCCCATAGGGCATTACCACATACTCGAAGTGCCCATAACGAGTGCGGAACGCTGTCTTCCACTCGTCTCCTTCACGGATACGAACGAGGTTGTAGGCTCCTCTTAAATCGATCTTGGAGAATACGGTAGCTGTTTGAAGACGTTCCATGAGTTCTGGAATAAGCGGTAACGGATATCGATTTTTGATAGTGATGTGGTTTAATTCACGAAAATCTACGCACGGACGGAGCCCTCCGTCCTTCTTCCCTATGAAGAATATTCCTGCCCCTGCCGGAGAAGTTGATGGGCGTATGAAGCCTTTCTGTAAATTTTCTTTTATGTAGGTTTTGAGTACTTCACGTTCAGGGGTGGAGAGAGGATAGATGCGTCCGAAGGGTATAACTGCCCCGGGAAGGAGGTCTATGGGACAGTCGTATTTGCGATGTGGGGGAAGAGTTTCCACTCCTATCTCATCAAATACATCTTTATATTCCTGATAACATGTGGGTATCTGTACTCCGGTCTTTCTCATATTCGTGTCTAGAACTGTATTAACGGATAGTGTAGGAGGAGATCTCAGACACTTCTGGTTGCAATAAGGAGATGAAAAGGAGATTAATCCCGTAGACCATTGTATCATCGGGTCATGTTGTCTCAGCCAAGGTATACCTAGTATCACCGGGAACATTGGAGAAGGGATGAGGTCAAAGGAGAGGGTCTCCTGGTGACGAGGCCCCGCCCAAACCTTAATAGGTAGTGTCTCTTGGGTGACTACCCCAGAACTCAAAGAAGATCCATCCACAACCTGTATCTTTATGGGGTATTCTTTATTGTGCACAGGAACACACATACGGTGAGCAAGAGAAGAATCAATGATACAGTTGCTGGCTCCAGAATCAATCATTGCGCGGAGGGGGATCTTCTTGTCTTCCCACTGTAAGACAATTTCAAAGGATAGAAGATGTGCAGATTCAGAGGGAGACCTTGTTATTTTTACATGGCATAGAGGCTTACCTCGTGGTCGGATCTTTTCTGGGCAGGTTCTGGCGACGTGGCCTAGACCACCACAATAAAGGCAGCGGTTTTCTTTTCTACGCCTCTCTAATTCCGCAGGGGGTAGATGTCCTCGTATCAACCCCACCTGCATAGGTTCTTCCGAAGGTGCAAGTGGTGACGAGGAGACGGGAGGTAGAGCCAGCGGACGTGGAGTGTTAGACCCCATTCGCCTTGTCTGGGGGAGTAGAGAAGGATACGGATTGGTGTTTTTCTCTTGTTGACGTTCACGCCACCGGCGATCAACAGAAATGGACAGAAGAATGATCTCCTCAAGGATTCGAGGACGTTCCCCTCTGGCTATCTCGTCTTTGATGTGATCCGCCAGTCCCCTTCGGAATTGGTCCACTAGGGCGGCTTCATTCCAAGCTGTGTCTAGAGCGTATTTTCGAAAGGACGTAACATACTCCTCGACAGGGTGTCTCCCTTGTCTTAAGGCTCGGATCGCCGTTTGAGTGGTATCTATCTTGAATGGGTCTCTGAACATTGTCTCCATAGAGGCCAAGAATGATAGCCAAGAGTTCAAAGTGGGATCTTGGGCATGGATCAGGGTATGGGCCCAAGTGCGTGCCTCTCCTGTCAGTAAGGTGATCACCATCTGAATCTTTACATGATCGTTGGTGTATGTACGGGGTTTAAGCGAGAAATACAGGAGGCAACTCGTTATGAAGTCCTGGAATTGTTTGCGGTCTCCGTTGAAGCGTTCGGGCGTTGAGACTTCCGGTTCTGGGGTAGGGGCTTCACCTCCAGGGGGCACTGACGAGGCAAAAAACGACCAGGGAAGAGGTGGAGAAGGACCAGGTCTTCCAGCTTGGAGATCATGTAACTGCGATTGGAACTGTGCCTGGGTAGACTGTACCTCTTGTAGCGATTGTGTCAGCGTCCCCATCTGACGGGTTAGGGCGGTCAAGGCCTCGGCCAACTCCGCGGATTCCATGACGAGGCTCATTGATTATGTAAGGATTCAGGAAGTGGAACCCAGGATGCGGAGAGGAGGAAGGCGAGGACAAGTATACCCAAGGCTTTAGGCTGAAGAAAGGTCTGGGCGTTCCGAGGTCAAGGCAGGCGGCAAGAATCGTGGTCGTGAGAAAGCTGAGGTTGGCAACGGGAAGGTCAATCAGATAGGGATATTGGGATAGTTAGGGAAACAACAGGGAGAGCTCTTGTAGCAGAGGTACCACAAAATCAATGAGCGTCTTTCCTCTGGTGCTCAGGAGTTTTATGGAGGAGTCAGGAGTTAGCTCCGCCCACTCATCAACCCCACCTCTCTAGTCTCTCCCTCCTCTGATTGGTGCTGCGAGGGGAGACACTGGGGATCACCTTGGGCTCTCCCCCGGCGTCTGAGGTTGAAGCCACGCCCCCCGCCGATCCGCCGCGCACACGCTGACCCGCCCAGACGCCGACCACTCGAGGAACCTGCGCCATCTTGGATGGACGGAGGACCCCGTGGCCGGCATCCGGACCCTGCAGCCCGCGCACTCGGGTCGGGGGAGCCGCTTCTTAACCCCCTCTCGTTCCGGAGGGCGTCCTCGGGACCCGGGTGAGTCTGAGAGGTCCGGGGGTCCGCAAGATGGCGGCCGGAACCTGACAATTAGTGTTTATTTATTTTTGTATTGACACATGTATAGTTACATTGTTTCAGATCCAGTGGTTTGCTTTACAGTAACTGTATAAGTATATATGTGTATGAGTATCCAGGTAATCAAAATGTCGAGGATGGAGACCAGCACTCCAAGGACTTTTTATTGTAATTATTACATTTATTGTTTTAAAAGTCAGTTTTTCCATAATTTTCATTATTGTGACTTAATTAAGTTATAGAAAATAACTGAAACGTTGGCTCTGGATACAAGAAACGGAATAATTGTGGCAAGAAGTCACTGCAGCACTGCTTTGTTTAATTTGTTTGATTGATTTAGATGTTTAGTGGTTTGTTTTGCTGGTTTGCTAGAGGGTTTTATCTTAATGGAGGAGTAAACATTTCACTATATGGAACTTACCAGGTTGGTTACTACTTAATATCTCAAAGTTTTATTCTCATCCTTTTTCTTCCACTATCCTATAACACAGGAGGAGAAACCTGTTGTCGAAGCTCCGCTCCAGGATTCAGAGGCTGATGTGAATCAGCCCGAGGAGACTGAGACGGAGGAAGAGAAGAAGATCAAGCAGCGCGAGAGCCTGAAGATCCTGGTGAGTGGGACACACTGTGTCACCTTGCTCTCGCTACAAGTGCAGTACATCATCACAGAGACAGACCCTGCCTCCACATTACGTAGCGCCCCCTGTGCGTCACTGTAAATGCATTTTAAATGACACGATTTCCCTTGTGTTTCCATGAGTCTATGTAGAATGAGCTCCATAAGGGAATACAATCTAAACATTTTGTGGTTCTTCTGTTGTGTAGTGTGCTGCTGTGCGTAGAGAGATGATGGACGCCGGCCTCATCTCACGCATAACTCGCCCCGTGCCAGTGCAGGAAGCCCGGAGTAAACTGGAAGTCGGCGTGTCGGTATTCCATGCTATTAACAACCAGTTCATGGATTACCAAACCCGACTGGCCATACTGCACTATGGAGATTATAACGGGAGCAGCGGAAGCAGCAGTGACGACTCAGATGCTGCATCTCTCACTTCCTATGAATTCAGTGATGGAGAGCAGGTAAGAACCTTCCCAATGAGGTGTATTAAGGATTATGGTTTCAATTCTCTAGTTATTTCCAAATATTATAATAGAATTATAAAGAGCTTTGCCATAAATAAATGTGATATATTACTTCTTAGGACATAAATGATTGGCCCACCGACGCTGCCAAGAGCGAGGAGGAAGATCAGGTAAGAACCAACACAATGCAATGTACTAAGGCTTATGGTTTCATTCCTCTACTTATTGTTTAATATTATAATAGAATTATAAGGAGCTTCACTTATAAATAAATGTGATATCTTATTTCTTAGGACACAAGTAATCAGCCCACCACCGCTGACACGGTCGAGGAAGAAGATCAGGTAAGATCCCGCACGTTATGACGCGTTAAACCTCGGCTTTAGTTCCAGTAGTTATTGATTAATACTGAGGGTCTGTGAGTGGGTTTGAGATAAACATCTATTTTTGTTGCAGATCTCTTCTCCAAAAGACCTGAGTGTCCAAGGAGCCGTTAATGAAGAAAATGTAGTCGCCGCTCCTAAATCCAAGGTAATTAATAGATGAATTTGTTAACACTATGACAGAAACCAGTGGAGTTCTAGGACAATCACCGCATCAAATATGTTATGATATTGTTTCAGATTATCAGTATGGTGCTGAAGGAGGAGAAGGAAAGCCGCATGAGACGCTTCTGGAGGGGCATAAAATCCCTCTTCTGCTGCTGCTGCGTCCAGAAACCCAAGAGATGCCGTCCCATGAGGAGAACATCTAGCAGCGAATAGAGCGATCCCATGCAGGAGAGCAGCACCAGTAGCCTGCCAGGAGGATGCCAAGTCAGTAAGTATTTCCAGAAACTGCAATGTAACTTTATACCAACCCAATCCGAGTCCCACCATTTACACATAAAATGCCCAAACAGGTAAGAGACTACAGTAACGTGAGAAGCCAAGCTCTACACGAGAAACATAGATTAACTTCATAAAATAGACCTAATACAAGAGGAATAAGTAACAGTGCTTAATATATAATAAACATGCAAGATGTTGTAGATGTGGAGAGAATGTTTTTATTTATACTATCATTTATGCCCTTCTCTAAGGTGGCGCAAGAGATTCGGAATCAGGAAGAAGCATCAGTGTCTTGGATGTTGTGTCCAACACATTATATATGCCACGATGCCAATGTGATTTCCATGAACCATGACGCCAGAAAGGACTGCATCAGCCGCTGAGCTATCCTGGATAATGATTTTCCCGTTAGGATCCGAAGAATTAAATGAGAAGTGATGCCCGGCGCTCAACTTCAATGTGATAATGGCTGCTTGATCCAAGGAGAAATCTGACACCATTCTGGGGTCAAGAAGGATTTTTTTCCCAGTATGTTGCACGTCCGGGGAATGCTTCAGACTGGGTTTTTTTTGCCTTCTTTTGGATCAGCAGCAGTAGGTGATGTGAAAGGCTGAACTCGATGGACGCACAGCTTTCTTTCCGCCTACGTAACTATGAATAATCACAGCAACAATGGTGCGGTGACTTAGTGGAGGAAGCACCCTGATACAAGTGGATCCTACGGAGAATTTGTGGGCTTATATCACCAATTTATACAGTGCAGTGTTTTTATGTTGCTAATAAACAATTTTACACTGCATTCCTCTGTTATATAATTATTAACCCTCCCAAGTCTATGAACGCAGACCGCTATTACACACATGTATAATACAATAAATGCAATGATTGCCATAACAAGTATCAAGAGTCGACTTTTCAGTTAGTTGCCATAGCATGTGACATTGTGTTCTAAAATTTATGGAAAATAACTACATTTTTGGCTCTTGATACAATAAATGTAACTATTTACTGACGATGATGTCAGTTTAAGCCCCCCCACCTTCCCGCCGGGGCAGAGAAGGTGCCTGAAAGGGGAGGGGGTTATTTTGGATCTCGCTATAAGCAGTTTTCTCTCTTGGCATTCCTCTGCAGTGGAATGTAAAGGTTGATTACTAGTCTACTGATTATTAGGCTTCAACAGCGAAATAATTCATTTATATTCCTTTAATTTGTGATGTACATCTAAAGTAAGGACTATGCAATTTTATAGATATCAAGTTATTCAGGCATACTTTACCATCCGGTTAGTGAAGATAGAGTGGTGGAAGATTAGGGTGTGGTCACGTCTTAAAGGGGGGCCGATGATATTTGCCCTTTCTCCCCTCCAAGCGTCCCTCAGGTCTCTCCCCAAGCTTTTCTCAGTGTGTTGATTTGCTCTGGATTGTCCCCTCTATATAGTGGTCTTCCGCCCAGTTTTAGATGTATCCCATCACTATGTGGCCTCATTTGATTGGAGGATATATATATTCATCAACTCCAGGGGTCTGTCCAAGTGTTATATTACCTGGCCAGCAGATGGCGCTCTCAGATCAACCATCAACCTTCTGCAGGAATTAATTTATGTATTTGGCCAATCTTTTACTGGTTTGGGGTCGTTTTATTCCTATATCCCGGGACTCCATAGATTTTATTAACAAATCAAAATTTATTTCTATTGTGGCATTGCCGGCATACTTCGCCACGGCGTGTGTGTATTTCATACTCTCTTTACTTAAATCCACAGGGATGTGTATATGAGAGGATCCTGCAGAGATACATCAATTCATTCATTCGTGATATCGTCTTTAACATTCACAATTACCAGACTTAATCGGTTTCATGCATGTTAGTATACCAGACATTTGTAATAATCAACTGAATGTGGTAGGGCCTCTGTTTTTTATAAGACGCCAAGGTTATCTATTCTAACTGACCACATAAATTAAATATTCAAATACCATATAGGGTTAGATCATATCGCCGAATAGCATAGCATTACAAGCTGGTTTATCCAAGCCATTTAACCTTCTCTGGTTTTTTTTCTTTATTGGGCAACCCATTGTTCAACGTTTACGTGGCTTTCAGAGTTTCGATCTGACAAAATAAACACAATACTGAGATATCTATCCTAGGGTAAGACCAGTTGTCATTGTGTTCCCTTACTTTTAAACCATTTGATCTAACATCTGGTTATTTTTCTTGCAACCAGAATTAATTAAGGACACTGGATGTTTGCTGATAGATAACGAGTCTCGCTTGTTACATTGTCTTTAGAACGCATATTCTGGTTATATATTAACGACACAGACAAATTGTCTGTGTGAAGCATTCGCTGGCCCCAAATTTAAACAGTCCTGCAAAATATAATGCGTTATAGAAATTTCATATCTGAAAAGGTCTGACATAAGTCCCCCTTTTCAATATCTACTCATCTAGATCCATGATTAGGAATTGACATGGACCAATTGGATAGGAAATTTTAGATCTGCATGGTAGCCTTAGTCTTTAACAAGTTGTTAGGCATCGACTCCATCTGGTAACTGGTGCAGGAAAAAAAATTGGTAAATACATGATTGGTTCTCACGACCATCCCCCTTTTGTGGTTCCCCCATTTCTTTTACGAACGGGGTAATCTGAGGGTGAATCAATGAACTCCAGTTGATGAAAAAATGGATTTGAATCAAGCAGTGTTTTCCCCGGGTAAGGACCATTCAAGCGAAACATTTTGTGGCTTATTAATCTTTCTTCTATGGAGGTTGATTTTCAAACAACCAATAATGCACTTGTCGTCATCCTTCCGTTTCTTTGGGTATCCTTTATGACGGGGTGCTCCCATGACTTTCCGTCACCTCCAGCATGGCTGCTCCTGACATCTGAGTCTTTAGGACACGTCTCCATGCGAGTGACCAATTGTCACTTCACTCATCTTATCTTTCTAAAATGAGATAAACCTCATAAGAATTGATATACACAACATGTGAATATTTAGGTTAACACTTCATCTTTGTGACTTTGGACTTTAGGATCATGGTCAATGGAAACGGGTAATCTTCCTCATTTCTGATTTATTCCATGCTTTCCCTTAGATGCAGCGTGGCATTTATTTTAATTTTAATGCATTTCATCAAGACAGTGACACATAGATTATTAACCCTTTCAATTCTTGTGAGCCATTAAGTATATCATCCCCCTTTTGTGGGCTTGCTTTCCTAATAGGGAACTGAATAGGATATCGCCCTGTAGAGATAAATAATATATACGTATTTATATATATTTTTCCTACAAATTTAATTTCTTTGACCGCATTAACGAGTGGAAACCAGTGATTGGATTCGGCCTTCCCACGAGGTTTACTCCTGC
>RXON01004519.1:0-35550 GCA_009667805.1 Leptobrachium leishanense | reverse complement strand
GAAAGAATTCACAAAAAAGAAACATTTACTACTGTATTTACAAAACCAAATTGATGTCATTTTAGTTGCATATGGTTCTTTAAAAAAAAGTCCTTGTAGGATTTCATTCTGAATACAGTTTACAAATGTACACTAAAATTCCCTTAAAACCTTTCAGCATTGGGGTTGAATAATTTGAAACACAACTGTAATTTTTGAAAAAAGTATAAAAATGCTTAAAAAATACAAAAAAATCTAGAAATAAAGACTCTTTACTGCAGAATTTATAAGCAACGGTTTTATTAGATATTGATTTAAAAACTAATGTCTACGTGCAAAGATTCTCACTCTAAATGCCCTGTGTTCTCAAACGCCGTAAACAACAGGTGTTAATTAGTGTTTGGAATTAACATGTGCTTTTAATTAGTCTGGTCAATGAATTTGATACATTGTATGTTAGACGGAAGGTGTGGTGTCTTCTGAACATGTATCAAACAACTCCTGTGCTTCTAAGAAGTGTTCATTTCTCTACTAAATCTTCCTCTGATATGCTGTTTAACCCCTTACCCCTGCATTTCACTGTGTGCTCAGCTCATTTTTACCGGCGTTTCGCTCATCATGTTTAAAAACGATTTGAAGCCACATTTTATTAAATGACCCATACAAATTAGATATCGTTCTTTCTGGCAGACTCCGCAGATTTATAATATATCATTTTTATATGTATACATCATGTCCTGCCTGTATATTATGACAAAAAATGCAAATAAAATTGAATTTTTAATCAGCTGCAGTGTGTAAAGTGTTTTTTCACATTTTAGCACATGAGCATTTGCGGTTATGTTTTCTATGGGGTCCGCTTGTACAAAAATTAGAAATGGGGACTCGTTACATTTTGTGGGGGAATTACGTGATTTATAGCAGATGCACCCCATAGAAAAAAAATCATTAGTGCAGCATCATTGTTCACACATTATATTGAAATGTGAACAATATTGCTGCATTAATAAAAATAACACCCACAAAATAATACATTTTTTTTTTTTTTTACTTTATACCTGGTCATGTTGGGTATCATTCGAAAGGCTATGCTCAGGCCTTTCGATTGACACCCTCCATGACCCCCTAGCTGCCTGGAGATATCAGGTTCAAATGAACCCCCTATCTCCACCAGGGGATTCCGGGCAGCATCTCTATACATAACCTCGCAGCATCTCTATACACAACCTCACAGCATCTCTCTACACAGCCCCATCAGCATCTCTCTACACAGCCCCATCAGCATCTCTATACACAGCCTCACAGCATCTCTATACACAGCGTCAAAGCATCTCTATACACAACCTCACAGCATCTCTATACACAGCCCCATCAGCATCTCTATACACAGCCTCACAGCATCTCTATACACAGCATCTCTATACACAGCCTCACAGCATCTCTATACACAGCATCTGTATACACAACCCCATCAGCATCTCTATACACAAACAGCATCTCTATACACAACCCATCAGCATCTCTATACACAAACAGCATCTCTATATACACAACCTCACCGCATCTCTATATACACAAACCCCATCAGCATCTCTATACACAGCATCTCTATACACAACCTCACAGCATCTCTATAACACAACACTCCCAGCATCTCTATACACAACCTCATCAGCATCTCTATACACCGCATCTCTATACACAGCCTCACAGCATCTCTATACACAGCGTCACAGCATCTCTATACACAGCATCTCTATACACAGCATCTCTATACACAGCGTCACAGCATCTCTATACACAACCTCACAGCATCTCTATACACAGCCCCATCAGCATCTCTATACACAGCCTCACAGTATCTTATACACAGCGTCACAGCATCTCATACACAGCATCTCTATCCACAAAACCTCACAGCATCTCTATACACAACCTCACAGCATCCTCTATACACAGCATCTCTATACACAAACCTCACAGCATCTCTATACACAACCTCACAGCATCTCTATACACAGCCCCATCAGCATCTCTATACACAGCATCTCTATACAAACCTCACAGCATCTCTATACCACACCTCACAGCATCTCTATACACACAGCCCCATCAGCAATCTCTATACACAGCCTCACAGCATCTCTATACACAACCCCATCAGGATCTCTAAAACAGCCTCACCGCATCTCTATACACAACCCATCCCCATCTCTGTACACAGCATCTCTTACACAGCCTCACAGCATCTCTATACACAGCCTCACAGCATCTCTATACAACAACCCCATCAAGCATCTCTATACACAAACAGCAACTCTATACACAACCCCATCAGCATCTCTAAACACACTCACAGCATCTCTATACACAACCCCATCAGCATCTCTATACACAACCTCACCGCATCTCTATACACAACCCCATCAGCATCTCTGTACACAGCATCTCTATACACAGCCTCACAGCATCTCTATACACAGCATCTCTATACACAACCCCATCAGCATCTCTATACACAAACAGCATCTCTATACACAACCCCATCAGCATCTCTAAACACAGCCTCACAGCATCTCTATACACAACCTCACAGCATCTCTATACACAGCCTCACAGCATCTCTATACACAGCCTCACAGCATCTCTATACTAGGGATGAGCTGTTCGGTTCGATCAGTTCGGAGTTCGATTCGAACTTTGGCTGTTCGCAAGTTCGCGAGCTTCGAACTTTTTGGCGTGTTCGGTTCGAGTTCACAAAAAATAAAAATTTTGAAAAAAGTATAAAAAATGCTTACAAAATACTAAAAAAAATCTAGAAATAAAGAGACTCTATACTGCAGAATATTATAAGCAACGGTTTATTAGATATTGAATTAAAAACTAATGTGTACGTGCAAAGATTCTCACCTCTAAATGACCTGTGTTTTCAAACGGCATAAACAACAGGTGTTTTTAGTCTGGTCTAATGAATTTGATACACCACACCCTCACTGTACATACAATGTGTCTCCTGATGCGTCAAACAACACCTGTGCTTCTGAGAAGTGTTCATTTCTCTAAATCTTCCTCCGATATGCTGTTTAACCCCTTACTTAACCCTGCATTTCACTGCAGTGTGCTCAGCTCATTTTTACCGCTTTCGCTCATCATTTTTAAACGCGATTTGAAGCCACATTTTATTATATGACCCAGGACATGTGTAAAGTGATTTTTTTTCACATTTTAGCACATGAGCGTTTGCGGTTATGTTTTCTATGGGGTGCGCTTGTACAAAAATTAGAAATGGGGACTTGTTACATTTTGTGGGGGGAATTACATAATTTATAGCAAACGCACCCCATAGAAAAAAATCATTAGTGCATCATCATTCACATTATAATTGAAATGTGAACAATATTGCTGCATTAATAAAAATAACACGCAAAAAAAATACATGCTTTTATTTTCTTTTTTCTTTTTTTTTACTTTATACCTGGTCATGTTGGGTATCATTTGAAAGGCCATGCTCAGGCCTTTCGATTGACACCCTCCATGACCCCCTAGCTGCCTGGAGATATCGGGGTTCAAATGAACCCCCTATCTCCACCAGGGGATTCTAACCAGCAAGGGTTCCCTGGCTATCTGACGTCATCACGGGATGCGGGCTGGCCTTGGAAATATATATATATATACGCATGATGTGAGCTGGCCTGGGCCTGGGCAATATATATAGGCATGATGTGAGCTGGCCTGGGCAATATATATACGCATGATGTGAGCTGGCCTGGGCCTGGGCAATAGAAACATAGAAACATAGAAAAATGTCGTCAGATAAGAACCTTTCGGCCCATCTAGTCTGCCCAATTACATGGATACTTTACCTGGATTTATCTTTTGTTTAGGATAGCCTTATGCCTATCCCATGCCTGCTTAAATTCAATTACTGTTTTGGCCTCTACCACTTCTACTGGAAGACTGTTCCATGTATCCACCACCCTCTCAGTAAAATAATGCTTCCTGATGTTTCTTTTAAACCTTTGCCCCTCTAATCTAAGACTATGTCCTCTTGTTTTGCTACTTTGTTTCCTTTAAATATACTCCCTTCCTCTACCTTGTGGATTCCCTTTACGTATTTAAATGTTTCTATCATATCTCCTCTGTCTCGTCTTTTTTCCAAGCTGTACATGTTAAGATCATTAAGCTTTCCTGGTAACTTTTCTCCTTCAAGCTGTACACCATTTTAGTAGCCCTTCTCTGAACTCTCTCTAAGATGTCTATATCCTTCTGGAGATACGGTCTCCAGTACTGCACACAGTACTCCAAGTGAGGTCTCACCAGTGCTCTGTACAGTGGCATGAGCACTTCCCTTTTCCTACTGCTATACCTCTCTCACAACAGCATTCTGCCAGCATTTCCAAGCATTCTGCCAGCATTTCCAAGCATTCTGCCAGCATTTCCTGCTGCTCTATTACATTGACTACTTACCCTTAGATCCTCTGAAATAATAACCCCTAAATCCCTTTCCTCAGATGTTGAGGTTAGGACTGTATCAAATATTCTATATTCAGCCCTTGGGTTTTTACGTCCCAGGTGCATTATCTTGCACTTATCCACATTAAAACTCAATTGCCACAGCTCCCACCATTTTTTTAGTTTACCTAAATCATTTGTCATTTGGCTGATCCCTCCAGGAACGTCAACCCTGTTGCAAATCTTTGTGTCATCAGCAAAAAGACATACTTTTCCATTAATACCTTCTGCAATATCACTAATAAAAATATTAAGAGAATGGGTCCAAGTACTGACCCCTGAGGTACCCCACTGGTAACAAGACCTTGCGCCGAATAAACTCCATTTACCACAACCCTCTGTTGTCTGTCACTCAGCCACTGCCTAATCCATTCAACAATATTGGAATCCAAGCTCAAGATTGCAATTTATTGATAAGCCTTCTATGCGGAACAGTATCAAAAGCCTTACTGAAATCTAAATAAGCAATGTCTACTGCACCACCTGTGTCTATTATTTTTGTTACCAATCAATAAATTAGTTTTTGGCATGATCTCCCTGAGGTAAACCCATGTTGTTTCTGATCCTGTAATCTATGTGTTTTTAGATGTTCAACAATCCTTTCCTTTAACATGGTTTCCATTAATTTCCCCACTACTGACGTAAGACTAACTGGCCTATAGTTCCCAGATTCCTCACTACTACCCTTCTTGTAAATGGGCACAACATTTGCTAATTTCCAGTCTTCTGGGACGACTCCCGTTAACAAGGATTGGTTAAATAAATCTGTTAACGGTTTTTGCTATTACATCACTGAGCTCTTTTAATAATTTAGGGTGGATCCCATCAGGCCCCATTGATTTATTTGTCTTTACTTTAGACAGCTGCTGTAGAACCTCCTCCTCTGTAAACTACTATGTAAATGTCTCTTTAGTGTTCTCTCCTAACTGAGGTCCCTTTCCTTCCTTTTCTTCTGCAAAGACTGAACAAAAATATCCATTGAGGCAGTCAGCAAGACTTTTTATCCTCTTCTACATACCTTCCTTCCTTTGTTTTTAATCTAACTAATCCTTGATTTACTTTTCTTGTTTATGTATCTAAAAAATGTTTTGTCCCCCTTTTTTACTGACTGAGCTATTTTCTCTTCTGCGTGTGCTTTGGAAGCTCTTATAAATTTCTTTGCCTCTTTCTGCCTAATTTTATAGGTTTGCCTGAGTTTTTTTATTAAAATTTTAATTTTTTATAATTATTGAATGCTATCTTTTGTTCTTTCACTTTTTGGCCACTTCTGCAGAGTACCACAGTGGTTTCTTCCCTTTTTTGTTTTGCTAACAAGCCGAATGCATTTCCTGTGGCCTTCAATAATGCTTCCTTTAAATAATCCCATTTCTCCTGGACTCCCTTTAAACTCCTCCCAGTCTGATAATGACTCCTTCACACACAAAATCTCATTTTAGAAAAATCTGTTTTTTTAAAGTCTAAAACTTTTGTTTTTTGTGTGGTGCGGCTCCATCCCTGTTCTTATATTAAACCATACTGATTGGTGATCACTAGATCCCAAATTTTCACTTGTGAGTATTAAATCCAATATGGCCTCTTTACGGGTCGGCTCCTCAACTACTTGTGTTAGAGATAATCCCAGTAGGGAGTTTAGAATATTTGTACTCCTGGTGCACCCAGCTATTTTGGTTTTCCAGTTCACATCAGGAAGATTAAAGTCCCCCATGATAATAACTTCCCCCTTCATTGCCATTTTGGCTATTTCTTCAATATATATACGCATGATGTGAGCTGGCCTGGGCAATATATATACAAATGATGTGAGCTGGCCTGGGCAATATATATATACGCATAATGTGGGCTGGCCTGGGCAATATATATACGCATGATGTGAGCTGGCATGGGCCTGGGCAATATATATACGCATGATATCAGCTGGCCTGGGCAATATATATACGCAAGATGTGGGCTGGCCTGGGCAATATATATACGCATGATGCGAGCTGGCCTGGGCCTGGGCAATATATATATATATGCATGATGTGACCTGGCCTGGGCAATATATATACGCATGATGGCGCATCTGTGACTGTCTGTGAGCATGATGTGGGCAGGCCTGTGCAATATATATATATATGCATGATGTGGGCTGGCCTGGGCAATATATATATACACATGATGTGAGCTGGCCTGGGCCTGGGCAATATATACGCATGATGGCGCATCTGTGACTGTGAGCATGATGTGGGCAGGCCTGGGCAATATATATATATACGCATGATGTGGACTGGCCTGGGCAATATATATATACGCATGATGTGGGCAGGCCTGGGCTATATATATATATATACGCATGATGTGATCTGCCTTGGGCAATATATACATACGCATGATGTGAGCTGGCCTGGGCCTGGGCAATATATATATATGCATGATGTGAGCTGGCCTGGGCCTGGGCAATATATATATATACACATGATGTGAGCTTGGCCTGGGCCTGGACAATATATATATATACGCAAGATGTTGGGCTGGCCTGGGCAATATATATATATATATATATATATATATATATTATATATATACATGATGCGAGCTGGCCTGGGCCTGGGCAATATATATACGCATGATGCGAGCTGGCCTGGACAATATATATACGCATGATGCGAGCTGGCCTGGGCAATATATATACGCATGATGTGAGCTGGCCTGGGCAATATATATATATATATATGCATGATGTGAGCTGGCCTGGGCAATATATATACGCATGATGTGAGCTGGCCTGGGAAATATATATACGCATGATGTGAGCTGGCCTGGGCAATATATATACACATGATGTGGGCTGGCCTGGGCAATATATATACGCATGATGTGAGCTGGCCTTGGGCAATATATATAGGCAAGATGTGGGCTGGCCTGGGCAATATATATATACGCATGATATGAGCTGGCCTGGGCCTGGGCAATATATATACGCATGATGTTGAGCTGGCCTGGGCAATATATATACGCAAGATGTGGGCTGGCCTGGGCAATATATATATATATATATATATATATATACGCATGATGCGAGCTGGCCTGGGCCTGGGCAATATATATATGCATGATGTGACCTGGCCTGGGCAATATATATACGCATGATGGCGCATCTGTGACTGTCTGTGAGCATGATGTGGCAGGCCTGGGCAATATATATATATATACGCATGATGTGGGCTGGCCTGGGCAATATATATATATATACGCATGATGTGATCTGGCCTGGGCAATATATATATATACGCATGATGTGAGCTGGCCTGGGCAATATTTATATATATACGCATGATGTGAGCTGGCCTGGGCAATATATATATACGCATGATGTGAGCTGGCCTGGGCCTGGGCAATATATATACGCATGATGTGAGCTGGAATGGGCAATATTTATATATATACGCATGATGTGAGCTGGCCTGGGCAATATATATATACGCATGATGTGAGTGGGCCTGGGCCTGGGCAATATATATTACGCATGATGTGAGCTGGCCTGTGCAATATATATATATATAACGCATGATCTGGGCTGGCCTGGGTAATTATATATACGCATGATGTGAGCTGGCCTGGCAATATATATATACACAAAAAAGTTGACAGGCGCCCACAACTTGTACGCCACAACAAACAACGCCAACCAGAATATAGTGGTTTCCCCCAAACCAGTGAAATACAAGAACAATGGTACGTAACTGGTGGCGCGATGATGGTCGCTGAATGGTAGGTGTGGTTCCCTAGTTCGTATGAAGCATATGAAAAAGAGTATACAATATATAGTGCAGATGATTCTAACACAATAATATATATGTGCCATGTGGGATATTCCACTCACAAATTAAAGAGCCGGACACTGGCTCTAAGTGGGTCGCAGCTTTTGGGTGTTTTTGCTTCTCCGTTCCTTAAGGTGACCCACGCCTTAATAGGATGGAAAATGGCTCATACACATGGACATGGAAGAAAACAGAAAACAGCTTCCTTGTGCAGATCTTCTAAAATTCAGATAGTGTGAATAGACAAAAGCCGTTAAACTCACATTTGCAGGAGCTTATAGACCAAGCTCGTGGTTTGTGCGCTTCAAGGCTCGCATAGGGTGGAGCCAAACCGTCTTTAAATCCAGAATACCAAGGGGACGATAAATAAAAAGGTTTAAAAATTTATTAATGCATAAATAAAACAAATAATACTGGCTCAACCAGGAGACCAGAACGCGTTTCGCCAGACGTGCTGGCTTCTTCAGCTGGTTTACAGGCTAGTTCGCGTGTGAATGTCTTAAATAGTTTAATACTAAACAGTCAATAAAAAGTCCCCATGTGTTCCGGATGAAGAAATTAGCGTAATTGGCGCAAGTCCCCTGTCTCAAACACCTGAGGGGAGATCGCCATCTTGCGCATGCGCTCTGTCGTTCTATGCGTTCCATTCTGCGTTTCAAAGGAGATCCAGGAAGTGCCGTGCGTTCCACTTCAAACGTCTCTACGGATCTCCGGACGCACTGATAGACTGGAAATGACATCCCTCGGGTCTGAATGGGGCCACCCTCAGTAGATTTTCAGACGAGCAAGGACCAGAAAAAAGACATATAAATGCAAGATATATAGCAAAATATAATAGGACCTTCTCCAACTCCATTCCATAAGATAATGTCATATTTGATGCGAATATAATTTTCAAAATGTGCTTTATTCATATAACATCACGATGAAGATGAGATAATCCAAATGATTGAAACATTATAAAAATATATATATATGTACCTATAGAGGTGGTAAACATGTCCCTAAAACGTGTAGTAATAAATAAAAGTGCCGCTGCAAATACTAGTGTTTAGTTGATATACTTCTATGAACCAAAAATGAGGCATAGTGCCTATTAATATATAAAAGTGCTAAAGTGGCTATTTACATAATTTTAATTATAATTTAGTTGCTAATATTAAAGTGCTGATGCCAATAGTCTTATAATTATAAGATGCAAGTGCCTCCTATATTAATCAAACAACTTGTGAATACTTAACGCTACATTTTCCCATGTGGCAATATATGACATAGATAATGTCAAAGTGGCAATGCAGATATAAAGTGCTAGTCTAATGTTATATAACTATTAGTTCGGGTATGGCTATTGACTAATAGATACATGAAAAGTGCTATTAGATTATATTATAAACTTATTCTAAATCTTCATAAAGTGACATATAGTATATTATTGATATACAATACCATATCTAATAATTATAGTGCCTTGTATAATAGATAATTATCGAATAGAATGTAAATACTTAAAACCTTGATGTTATGTGCCGGTGCATATGTACTATTAGTGAACAAATAAGAATCAATAAATATACGTTAAATATATAAGCTTTGGTGATAGATGGACACCATCCTATCAACGACAACAATCCAAATATGAATAGAGTGGAAGAAGGTATTTTAGAGGAAGTGTACAATTTCAAAATCATCATTGAGGCCATTGGGGACCAATGTACCATTATCAAAATCGATCTCATCTCTTCTTTCCCCAATTTACTAAATAACATCCTCCTCAATATCCATCTTTTTAATTTGTTTAATAACCAAAATTTGAGACCTACAGGGGAGCTATTATGATAATTCTTAAAATGCAAGGATACTGAGTGTTTTTCAAATTTGTTTCTGATATTTCTAACGTGCTCATTAATTCTCACATTAAGCGCTCGCTTTGTTCGACCTATATACCTCAGATGACAGGGACATTCCAACATATAGATTACGTTCTTGGAGCAGCAATTCAAATACCTTTTATTTCTACTGTTTTATTACATTTATAAATGGTATATGAACTACAAACTTTTTCTTATTATCTGTCGATCTGCAGGCCAGACACGATCCACACTGGTAGAAACCTTCCTTGAGTCCAAAGAAGCTTTTTTTAGAAGAGTCTTTCGTATTAGTTCTGCTATGTACCAACTAGATTTTACATTTTTAGTACCTCTAAAAACTATTTTGGGTTTTGCTCCCAGATACTGTTTTCAAATCACCATCATTCAGCAGAACATGCCAGTGTTTCCTAAAGATTTTCTTGATGTTTTCGGCTTTATCATTGAAATCGCAGATAAATCGGACTTCATCGACCTGTGTCTGGATTTTGGTTTATACCTTAATAAATCACTACGATCTTTTGATAGAATATCCGAGACTATTGGCATCAGCACTTTAATATTAGCAACTAAATTATAATTAAAATTATGTAAATAGCCACTTTAGCACTTTTATATATTAATAGGCACTATGCCTCATTTTTGGTTCATAGAAGTATATCAACTAAACACTAGTATTTGCAGCGGCACTTTTATTTATTATACTACACGTTTTAGGGACAATTTGTTACCTCTATAGGTACATATATATATTTTTATAATTTTTCAATCATTTGGATTATCTCATCTTCATCGTGATGTTATATGAATAAAGCACATTTTGAAAATTATATTCGCATCAAATATGACATTATCTTTATGGAATGGAGTTGGAGAAGGTCCTATTATATTTTGCTATATATCTTGCATTTATATGTCTTTTTTCTGGTCCTTGCTCGTCTGAAAATCTACTGAGGGTGGCCCCATTCAGACCCGAGGGATGTCATTTCCAGTCTATCAGTGCGTCCGGAGATCCGTAGAGACGTTTGAAGTGGAACGCACGGCACTTCCTGGATCTCCTTTGAAACGCAGAATGGAACGCATAGACGACAGAGCGCATGCGCAAGATGGCGATCTCCCCCTCAGGTGTTTTGAGACAGGGGACTTGCGCCAATTACGCTAATTTCTTCATCCGGAACACATGGGGACTTTTTATTGACTGTTTAGTATTAAACTATTTAAGACATTCACACGAACTAGCCTGTAAACCAGCTGAAGAAGCCAGCACGTCTGGCGAAACGCGTTCTGGTCTCCTGGTTGAGCCAGTATTTTATTTGTTTTTATTTATGCATTAATAAATTTTTAAACCTTTTTTATTTATCGTCCCTTGGTATTCTGGATTTAAAGACGGGTTTGGGCTCCACCCTATGCGAGCCTTGAAGCGCACAAACCACGAGCTTGGTCTATAAGCTCCTGCAAATGTGAGTTTAACGGCTTTTGTCTATTCACACTATCTGAATTTTAGAAGATCTGCACAAGGAAGCTGTTTCTGTTTTTCTTCCATGTCCATGTGTATGAGCCATTTTCCATCCTATTAAGGCGTGGGTCACCTTAAGGAACGGAGAAGCAAAAACACCCAAAAGCTGCGACCCACTTAGAGCCAGTGTCCGGGCTCTTTAATTTGTGAGTGGAATATCCCACATTGGCACATATATATTATTGTGTTAGAATCATCTGCACTATATATTGTATTACTCTTTTTTCATATGCTTCATACGAACTAAGGGAACCACCACCTACCATTCAGCGACCATCATCGCGCCACCAGTTACGTACCATTGTTCTCAATATATATATACGCATGATGTGGGCTGGCCAATATATATACGCATGATATGGGCTGGCCTGGGCAATATATATATACGCATTATGTGAGCTGGCCTGGGCAATATATATCTACGCATGATGAAAATTTGCAAAGGATAAGGCACGCGAAGTGAAATTTTGATGTGTCTGAAATTGAAACTTACGTGACAACTTTTTTTTTTTTCGTTAATCTATATTTGTTGAATACAGTTAATTTTAATTTGTTTAATAGAGTTAATTTAAAATGGTTTAATACAGTTTATTTATATTTATTCTACCTTTACTATTGGTGCTTTTCAAACTTTATTCTTAAATAAAAAGAAATTTAGCTGTTTAATGTTTTAATGTTTTTTTTGGGGGGGGGTGCAAGTAGCTGGTCTTGCCTAGGGCGCAAAATAGTCTAGCACCGGCCCTGACCGCATGGTCCACCCCTGCACTCTTCCACAATACCACAGAGGGGTTACTGTATGAATGCACTTGCTGGCCTGGCACCAAAAGCACAATATCTGGGTGCACTGACGCCTTTACCAGATTCATATCTTTTTAATATAGGACCGCATGGTCCACCCCTGCACTCTTCCACAATACCACAGGGGGTTACTGTATGATGGCACTTGCTGGCCTGGCACCAAAGGCACAATATCTGGGTGCACTGCCACTGACGCCTGTACCTGATTCATATCCTCAGAGGGGTTACGGTGTGACGGCACTGTTGCCGACGCTAAAAGCCCAGCCTTAAAGCACCTATTATTACTTTCATCCAAAGCCTGCATAAGTTTCACCATAATTTATCCAAAAAATCACTAAACTTTTTCTATGTGTCCTAAAATGTCTCCTCTTTTCATACAGACTGCCGTCCCAAGCAGTTGTTTATGAATAGATTAAAGGAAAAGCATTTACTGTCATTTGAAATGTAATTTTTTGGTTTTTACATATTTCTATACATCCTAGAAATCCGCCACTTCACGGTCAGGTTATGGGGACCTCCTAGGCACGATATTTGAAGGAATTTTTCGTTTTTATTTTTAACCCTTATTTCATGGAAAACTCACTGTCCCTTTAAAATCGTTTTTTTTTAAAACTTTTTGTCCTTGTTTCCTGTCCCCCAGGGCACTACCCGGACCCCCATACACCTTTTATGGCAAATATCTAGCATATATGCCCTCTTGGAGGGCACTCTAAAAATCGAATTTTGAGTCCCATTGACTTGTATTGAGTTCGAGTTCGAACTTTTGAAAAGTTCGAGTTCGAATGCGAACCGAACTCGGGGGTGTTCGGCTCATCCCTATTTCTTACATGTTTAGCCGCCTGTGCCGCCTTAGACTAGCGCCGGCCCTGGTGGTATCAATGCATCCCTACTCTATACACAGCGCTCCGTGTCCCTATAATATATATGATCAGGGGTTACCTTTTTTTATATTTTTATACTATTCCTATTAAATTAACAGTAATTTTTGATGTATTTTATTCAGTAGAATCTTTTTTTTTGCCTATATAACATGTGCTTTCCCACAGTCGTGCCGATAGAGCATTCGGACAGCCGCCGCAGCCCCTCGGATGCCGGCAAGCCGGCTCAATGCCGGCTTCCGGTATCGGGAAAAATATCGGGGGGTACTGCACGAGTACCAAGTACTCCTGCAGTACCCAGTATCGGCCCCGATACCGATACTAGTATCGGTGCAACCCTAGCACATACAGATACAAGGTGTTGCTGTAATTGCCACACACAGGCATTATGCAGCACATACAGATACAAGGTGTTGCTGTAATTGCCATACGCAGGCATTATGCAGCACATACAGATACAAGGTGTTGCTGTAATTGCCATACACAGGCATTATGCAGCACATACAGATACAAGGTGTTGTTGTAATTGCCATACACAGGCATTATGCAGCACATACAGATACAAGGTGTTACTGTAATTGCCATACGCAGTCATTATGCAGCACATACAGATACAAGGTGTTGCTGTAATTTCCATACGCAGGCATTATGCAGCACATACAGAGATTGCATTGCTAATAATCTCATTCTGATCACTACAAATCCCCATAAACAGGAGATCTCACCATTTTACTACTTGTCTGCAGCACATTTACTGACACAAAGGCCATTTCTGCCTGTATGTTGATAACGCAGTCCCCGTAAGACACTGTGCCAGATAAAGAACGTCATTTAGAGTTTACAACTTTTCATCCCAACGATATTTCTGCAAAGGATAAACCAATACATGAAAATTAAAAATGAGAAAATTTACATTATTTTGAAAAAAGAAAAATTCCTTCAAATATCGTGCCTAGGAGGTCCCCATAACCTGCCCGTGAAGTGGCGGATTTGTAGGATGTATAGAAACTTTTAAAAATAAAAAAAAGACATTTCAAATGACGGTAAATGGTTTTCCTTTAATCTATTTATAAACAACTGCTTGGGGCGGCAGCCTGTATGAAAAGAGACGTTTTAGGACACGCGGAACAAGTTTAGTGATTTTTTTTGGCTAAATTATGGTGAAACTTATGCAGGCTTTGGATGAAAGTAACAATAGGTGCTTTAAAATTGGGCCTTTAGGCTGGGGTCAGACGAACGCAGTGTTAACGTCCGTGTTGCCCGCACATAAGTACGTCCGTGATAGCATACAATTGTGTTAAATGGAGCCCCACACACGAAGTACGTCCGCACAGAAGTGCGGGGGCTGACGGACGCTGCAAACGGACGCAGGTTAGGCAAGAACGTAATACTGCTAGAACGGACGTGCAGAGTGCGCCACGTCCACAACGTCTGCATAGCTTTGTGTGTGAGTGATGGAGCATGGTCAGACGGACTGCATTTATACGTCCAGCATTTTTGACGGACAGAATGTTTTTTCATTGTAATTTATTTTTCACGTGTGAGCTGTGGGGGCATATCCATGAGCTGGGGCAATACCCATGTGTGAGCTGGGGGGCATATCCATGAGCTGGGGGGCATATCCATGAGCTGGGGGCATACCCATGTCTGAGCTGGGGGGGAATATCCATGAGCTGGGGCAATACCCATGTATGAGCTGGGGGGGCATACCCATGTGTGAGCTGGGGGGCATACCCATGTGTGAGCTGGGGGGCATAACCCATGTGTGAGCTGGGGGGCATACCCATATGTGAGCTGGGGCATATCCATGAGCTGGGGGCATATCCATGTGTGAGCTGGGGCATATCCATGTGTGAGCTGGGGCAAATCCATGAGCTGGGGCATATCCATGTGCGAGCTGGGGCATATCCATGTGCGAGCTGGGGCATATCCATGTGCGAGCTGGGGCAAATCCATGTGCGAGCTGGGGCATATCCATGTGCGAGCTGGGGCATATCCATGTGTGAGCTGGGGCAAATCCATGTGTGAGCTGGGGCAAATCCATGTGTGAGCTGGGGCAATATCCATGAGCTGGGGCAATATCCATGAGCTGGGGCATATCCATGTGTGAGCTGGGGCATATCCATGAGCTGGGGCAATATCCATGTGTGAACTGGGGCAATATCCATGTGTGAGCTGGGGCAGTATGAATATATAATTATATATATATATCGGGGGGATATATACATGTGAGCTGGGGCATTTTTATATGGTCTGTTCTTATTGGAAAGCGTCACATGACATTAAAGAAAAGTATCGGTACTCGGTATCGGTGAGTACTTTTAAAAAGTATCGGTACTCGGTCTTAAAAAAGTGGTATCGGTGCATCCCTAGTATGTGCTGCATAATGCCTGTGTATGGAAATTACAGTAACACCTTGTATCTGTATGTGCTGCATAATGCCTGTGTATGGAAATTACAGTAACACCTTGTATCTGTATGTGCTGCAGAATGCCTGTGTATGGCAATTACAGCAACACCTTGTATCTGTATGTGCCGCATAATGCCTGTGTATGGCAATTACAGCAACACCTTGTATCTGTATGTGCCGCATAATGCCTGTGTATGGCAATTACAGCAACACCTTGTATCTGTATGTGCTGCATAATGCCTGTGTATGGCAATTACAGCAACACCTTGTATCTGTATGTGCCGCATAATGCCTGTGTGTGGCAATTACAGCACACCTTGTATCTGTATGTGCTGCATAATGCCTGTGTGTGGCAATTACAGCAACACCTTGTATCTGTATGTGCCGCATAATGCCTGTGTGTGGCAATTACAGCAACACCTTGTATCTGTATGTGCTGCATAATGCCTGTGTGTGGCAATTACAGCAACACCTTGTATCTGTATGTGCTGCATAATGCCTGTGTGTGGCAATTACAGCAACACCTTGTATCTGTATGTGCCGCATAATGCCTGTGTGTGGCAATTACAGCAACACCTTGTATCTGTACTATACATGGATTTTCACTCATTATAACCCCTGAATCATATCCCTGAACAGCAGCGACTGACCCCACAGCTCTCCCTGTATTCTTCCAAATCCCTGGCTGCTGGAATGCTGCAGTAATCTACTTGAATTTTTGTTACAGTGAGGACTGCAGCTCTATTTGCAGCTAGGTTTGTGTCTCTCCAGGGTGCTTGGAGAGACATAAAACAAAGGATTTCCTTTCTCCACAGGAAAACACTAATCCTGCTTTAAATAGGTGTGAAAGTGGTGTTTTGTTATGCTAATGAGTGCTTTTCAATGTATTAAAATGCAAAATCAAGGTAACTCGATTATGGGTGCGACGGGGTTAATATGCAGGACGTCAACAAAGCCTGATTATATATAGGAATGACACGCCTCCCCTGCGTGCCGGGATCTTTACTTTTTTCCATAAAAATCAAAGCGAGAATGAAACAAAGCTCACGATTTTCCTTTTGTGTGCGCGGCGTCGAGGAAGAATCAGCTCCCGCAAAGGACTCGCTGCTAATTCTGCAGCTTTTTCAGCTTCTCACAATGCGGTGTATCATGGCACAATAAAGGGGGGGGCCGCCAGCACCACGATGGAAGTGGAAGGGGATAACAGCCTGGGACGTGTGTAACGAGCAGCTAATTATTATTTCCAAGCCTCGATACGTGAAAGACCCCCCGACCAGAGCAGAGCGTCTTGTTATAAAGGGAAAGCGAGCTCGTGCATGAAGTCACTACTCATATTGGACTTTTATTCAATAGCACGTCTTCAGATCGAGGCGATGTAATTGATGGAGCACAAAGCCCACGCACTAACGTGACCGAAAACCCGCGATGCCTGCAGAGTTATTCACTACACCGGCACATGGGAACTTAAAGGGACTCTCTGGGGTTATAACGGGGTAATGGTTATAATGGTAATGGGGAGGAGTTAAAAATCAACCCCGGCTGGCCCCCTTTACCCCATTTTTCCAGATTTAACCCTTTATGAGAAAATGCAGCATTCAGTCAAGCGAGCATCAAGCCAATCCGATACCTCTCAAAGTGAGCGCACAAAGTGCACAAAGTGAGAGGCATCGGATAAAGTAGAGTCTGTGGAGTCCTAAGAGTGTCTCTCACTGATCACAGCAACTGTGTGGGGTTAATACCAGCTCTCAGAGGGCTGAATTAGCCCTGTGAGACTCCTCCCAGAGTGGAGAGAGAGGGATGAGTGAACTCCAAGTTGCTGACCCCTTGTACAGAGGCTAAACACATCATGATAGTGTGGAGAATGGTTTCCCATCAGCCCACTGGGTCCCGGCAGTGGTTATATGGACAGCCTTGTGGTAATGAGTGGGTTACATACAGTTGTGTTCAAAATTATTCAACCCCCAATGCTGTAAAAGGTTTTAGGGAATTTAGTGACATTTGTAATTGTATTCAGAATGAAATCCTACAAGGACTTTTTAAAGAACCATATGCAACTAAAATGACATCAATTGGTTTTGTAATACAGTAGTAAATGTTTCTTTTGTGAATTCTTCATTGACACAATTATTCAACCCCTTAAAGACTACCACTCTGAAGAACAGAGGTTCATTCAAGTGTTTTCAATCAGGTATTGAAAACACCTGTGGATGTCACGGAGCAGCAATAAAGCATAATAAGCACCAATTAGGCAGCTTTTAAAATGACTGTGATACTCAGCTCCTTCTAGACATTTACTGGTGTGGTTACAAACATGGCGAAGTCAAGAGAATGGTCCAGGAAGACAAGAGAAGAGGTGATTACTCTTCACAGGAAGGGCAATGGCTATAAGAAGATTGCAAAGATGTTAAACATACCAAGAGAGACCATAGGAAGCATCATTCGCAAATTCAAGGCAAAGGGCACTGTTGAAACGCTACCTGGTCGTGGCAGAAAGAAGATGCTGACTTCGACTGCTGTGCGCTACCTGAAGCGTAGAGTGGAGAAAAGTCCCGTGTGACTGCTGAGGAACTGAGCATTTGTCAGATGTGGGTACTGAAGTTTCAGCTCAGACAATACGGCGCACACTGCGTAATGAAGGCCTCCATGCCAGAACTCCCAGGCGCACCCCCTTGCTGTCTCCAAAGAATAAGAAGAGTCGACTGCAGTATGCCAAAAGTCATGTGGACAAACCACAGAAGTTTTGGGATAGTGTTCTGTGGACTGATGAAACAAAATTAGAACTGTTTGGGCCCATGGATCAACGCTATGTTTGGAGGAGGAAGAACAAGGCCTATGAAGAAAAGAACACCTTGCCTACTGTGAAGCATGGCGGGGGGTCAATCATGCTTTGGGGCTGTTTTGCTTCTGCAGGTACAGGGAAGCTTCAGCGTGTGCAAGGTACCATGAATTCTCTTCAGTACCAGGAGATATTGGATGACAATGTGATGCAGTCCGTCACAAACCTGAGGCTTGGGAGACGTTGGACCTTTCAACAGGACAATGAGCCCAAGCATACCTCCAAGTCCACTAGAGCATGGTTGCAGATTAAAGGCTAGAAGGTTTTGGAGTGGCCATCGCAGTCACCTGACTTAAATCCGATTGAGAACCTCTGGTGGGACTTAAAGAAAGCAGTTGCAGTGCGCAAGCCTAAGAATGTGACTGGACTGGAGGCTTTTGCCCATGACGAATGGGCGAAGATACCCGTAGATCGCTGCAAGACACTTGTGTCAAGCTATGCTTCACGTTTAAAAGCTGTTATAACTGTAAAAGGATGTTGTACTAAGTACTAAGATTGAATGTCACTTGGGGGTTGAATAAAACTGATACTGAAAAATGAGAGAAATCTCACATCATTATGTCCTGGGTTCAAGAACATTGAATTGTTACAGAAACCCAAAAAAATAAAATGCAAGATATTAAAAACACAAATCTACAGATTAACCCAGAAAATAAATATGTAGGAAATATAGTCACTGTTACATGTTTACAGGCGCATTCTGTATATAGTCACTATTATTATTATTATTCTTTATTTATAAAGCGCCAGCATATTCCGCAGCGCTGTTACATGTTTACAGTAACATTCTGTATATAGTCACTATGTTACATGTTTACAGGTGCATTCTGTAAATAGTCACTGTGTTACATGTTTACAGGTGCATTCTGTATATAGTCACTGTGTTACATGTTTACAGGTGCATTCTGTATATAGTCACTGTGTTACATGTTTACAGGTGCATTCTGTATATAGTCACTGTGTTACATGTTTACAGGTGCATTCTGTATATAGTCACTGTTACATGTTTACAGGTGCATTCTGTATATAGTCACTATGTTACATGTTTACAGGTGCATTCTGTATATAGTCACTACGTTACATGTTTACAGGTGCATTCTGTATATAGTCACTATGTTACATGTTTACAGGTGCATTCTGTATATAGTCACTGTGTTACATGTTTACAGGTGCATTCTGTATATAGTCACTGTGTTACATGTTTACAGGTGCATTCTGTATATAGTCACTGTGTTACATGTTTACAGGTGCATTCTGTATATAGTCACCGGGATCACATGCAAGCTATCGATCTCCTTAGGTACCATATACTGAGGATCGATACAGGTTGTTCAGACCAGAATCCAACACATGTATAACAGCATAAGTGGCAACAAAAAATGGCTTCGGTGCAGCTGCTCGATTTTCAAGCCACAGTCAAAAATATGTGATATCCAACAAAGGCAGCAAATACAACAGTTGCAGATGAATCAGGAGATGGTCCTCCTCCTAATGTCCCTCTTGTTAAGTTACAAGGGGATCTCATTCAAGCTATGGCTTCCTAATGGGTCTCCTTAGAGTTGGGACCATATACCAAAGATCGATACAAGTTGTTCAGACCAGAATCACACACATGTATATCAGCAGAAGTGGCATTTGGGAATGTACAAAGCTAACTTATAGTGCTTACTCTAATCAATTGTTTGAATAGTGCTATCCCTCTACGTTTCCCATTTCAATTGTTTGGGGAGGAAGTATACAATAATTGCACTCACACCAATTGCTTGTATGTTTTTTTTATTCTCAACTGTGGTTCTTAATAAAGTTCATAATTTTATACGTTTTTCTGAGTCAAACTACTTTTCCTGGTGGTTTTTCATCCAGGGAAAAAAGTGTTCTGTTTTTTCATTATATACAGAATGCACCTGTAAACATGTAACACAGTGACTATATACAGAATGCACCTGTAAACATGTAACACAGTGACTATATACAGAATGCACCTGTAAACATGTAACACAGTGACTATATACAGAATGCACCTGTAACATGTAACATAGTGACTATATACAGAATGCACCTGTAAACATGTAACACAGTGACTATATACAGAATGCACCTGTAAACATGTAACACAGTGACTATATACAGAATGCACCTGTAAACATGTAACACAGTGACTATATACAGAATGCACCTGTAAACATGTAACATAGTGACTATATAGCGTATTCTGTATATAGTCACTATGTTACTTGTTTACAGGTGCATTCTGTATATTGTCACTGTGTTACATGTTTACAGGCGCATTCTGTATATAGTCACTGTGTTACATGTTTACAGGCGCATTCTGTATATAGTCACTGCACTTTACCCTTATTAGAGCCCAACCTGGCTCGAGGGACACTCGCACTGGGTTGTAGAGAATGGTACAGCCCTTAAAAAAACATCTAAATAAGAAATTTCAACGCAAATGATGTCTAAAAATGTTTTTTGACAAAAATCCGGTCGAAAATTCTTTAAATATTCCACGTTATGTCCAAAGAACCTTCAAAATTTTTCCCTAAACACCTAGTATCAGATGAAATGAAGATTTATGAACGTCTAGTGCTGAAAGATATTGATAAAATTAGCAAAGAGAAAATTTCCTTCAATCTTACGAAGGAAAGGGACGCCCTTAAGAAACTTAATAATGATCCCTCTCTGATAATTAAACCAGCCGATAAGGGTGGAGTAGTTCTTCTAAGTGTGGAGAAATAGAAGAATGAAGCAATGCGACAATTAGATGAACGTGATACTTATTTACCTTTGATGCATAACCCTACGGAAGAAATCAAGATTGAATGGATTAATCTTTTTTAAAGGAAGGTAAAGATAGTGGTATTTTAACAGAAAAAGAGTTTTTGTATTTGAATATCCCTTTTCCCAAAATTCCTGTATTATATTTACTTCCGAAGATCCATAAGGATCTAACAAACCCTCCCGGAAGACCCATTATATCGGGTATACATTCACTTACTAGCAGATTGTCGCAATATATCGATATTCTTTTACAGCCTTTGGTGAAAAAGATTCCTTCGTATCTTAAGGATACTATTCATTTATTACACATTTTAGAGACAGTAACATGGGACTCATCACATATCCTAGTTACATGTGATGTCCGTTCATTATACAGCATCATTCCTCATGATCAGGGCATTGAAGCAGTTCATTTCTATCTAGAACAAAATACTGAGTTTGAGGAACTACAAATTAGATTCATTTTATTAGGTATAGAGTTTATTTTGAACAATAATTTTTTTGCTTTTAATGATCAGTTTTTTTCTTCAACGGAAAGGTACGGCGATGGGGACCAGGTTTGCGCCTAGCTACGCAAATCTTTTTATGGCTTTCTGGGAACTCAGATGGATGCCACGTTGGGCACAACACCTGGTCCTCTATCGCAGATATATTGATGATTTATTTTTTGTTTGGAAAGGTGGAGATGAAACTTTAAAGGATTTTATTGAGTATCTTAATTCCAATAATAGCGGTATTATTTTAGAAACTCACTCACATAAAATTGAAATAAATTTTTTAGATCTTACTATTTTTATTGATGAGAACCGCGTGAAAACTAAAACATATTTTAAATCAGTGGACGTTAATAATTTTATTGATTTTTCTAGTTGCCATGCTAAATCGTGGTTAAAGAGCGTCCCCAACAGTCAATTTGTAAGGATTCGGAGGAACTGCACTGATGTTACACATCTTGATATTCAATCTCAAACTATGAAACAAAGTTTTGCTGAGAAAGGTTTTAATGAGGTTGCTTTGGACGATCTTATCGCACAGACTCGGGAGGAAGATCGGCATAAATTTATTCAATATAAAACCAAGAAAGAGGATTTTAAATTTAAGGTTCCTTTTATGTATGATTTTAACAGTCAATAAAAGTATACGAAAACATTGGCACATTCTGCAGGATGATCCCGCACTGTGCGATTTTATTCCTGATCGACCACAAATTATTAATCGCGGCGCTTTGAATATTAAACAAAAAATTGTTCAATGCGTAAAGACAAATAATAAACATCTGCAGAATCCCTTCAATTTAAAGGTAGGGTTCCATAGATGCGGTTATTGCCTTGCCTGTAGAAACCTTCACCTAAAAAAACAATATTTTAGTACGTTTGAATATAAAGATAGTTTTAAAATACAACAGGTTATGGACTGTAAATCAAAATTTTTTATCTATGGTCTTATTTGTCCTTGTCATCTGCTATATGTTGGCAGAACTACTCGCCAGCTGTGTGTGCGTATTATGGAGCATGTGCGTAATATTCAAAAGGGGTATGAAAAACACTCTATCAGCACATTTTTTAACAAAACATATTAAATTCTTTGCTCTCAAAAAGGTTCAAAAAGATTGGCGGGGAGATGACTTTATAGCCAAAATTGGACGAGAAGAGATGAAACTCATTTTTAGGTTTGACACTCCTATCCCTAAGGGTCTCAATTCCGATTTTGAACTTTGCCATTTTCTGTAATCCATCATTATTTGGCACTTTTTTCCATCACTTATAATTGTTCTTCCTTTTGTATGGACTACCTTCGCGTTCCATATATTCCGTCCTAGGTACTTCTTGGTTTACTCTAACTGTATCACTCTCGCATGGACCACCCTGTTATTCTATATACTCTGCCTTAGGTATATATTGGTTTACTATTCCTCCATTTATCTTTTAGATTTTTATTTTTACTGCTAGAAGAGGTCTGTATAGCCGATTTTTTTTTTTTTAAGTGTTTCAACCTTCCTCTTTTATCTATGCACAATCATGATGGATATTTTTGTCGCTTTCCTAGTGTCTCGTTAAACGTCTATGGCATTTTTATTTTTCAGTTAGTTCCATTTTTTTTCCCCTTTTTATACATCCAGAGACTTCCTTTCTATGCTTATTAGCCAGACCATTCATCCGTTTTTTAGTATTCATCCCATTAGATTTGGCAGGTAGTGGTGCCTTATGATCCTTTCATGTTTGGCCGCCGGACCACATAACAATATGAGTTTAGATGCATGCCAGCCGGCTATGACCCTTTATTTATGTCTCTGGATTATGATCTGGATAGGTTAGTCCAGGTTATGCAGGGACCGTTGGTATGTTCAGTTATGCTGCCGCACCTTTTGAGTATCCCTCTGTTGTTAAATGTAGACACATAGGGATCTATTGCAGTCTGATTCAGTATTCCCTCCGGTTTGAAGGACAGCATTGTCTTTTTGCGGTTGAGTTATTTATTCCCTTTTGTTCTACCTTATGATCAAGTTAGCGGTGGGACTTTTTAGGTAAACTATTTTACGGTATATAGGCGTTTGGTTGAGGTCACCACTCGTTGGTGTATTTATATATCAATCTTAGAATTATTTTAGTTCAAGAATTTATGGATCTATTCGATATATTGTGCCTGCACCGTGTTTTAGTCTACTATATGGCTGTTTGATCATGAAGGGAATGGCGCGCACGATAGAGCCGATCAGTTGTACAGATTATTCTCAATTTTAGATGCGTATTTAATGATGGGACTTGCAAAGGTTTTTTATATTTATAAAAGTAGTGTTATATACTTTTTACATCTATGTATAAATGCTGTTTATTTTACGATATTCAATCCGGAAGTGGGCGGGTCGTTTGCCTGCTTAGTCACCAAGTTTTTTAGTATATAATGATCCGCTGTGAGTGTACACTCCTGTTTTGTTTGTTTTAACACTGGTGAAACACGTCTGGTTCTTGTTGTTTATTTTTATTTGAATAAATATTTTATCATCCATATTTGTCGACTACACTGATTCCAGCTGAGATGTTTTTTTAACCACTTCGATGCGGAGGACGCGCTCAGCGCGTCCTCCGCATGGCTGCTGGTATGCGGAGGACGCGCTGAGCGCGTCCTCCCATTGGGGTCAGCGTTCGGCCGGGTTCCGGCCGATCGCTGGCCCCCCCGGTGCGGGCTGACATCCTCGATGTCAGCCCAGCATCCGGAACCGCCGCCGGTGAAATTAGGTGTCATCGCGACAGCGCGATGACACCTAATTCAGGCGCCCCCCCCGCATGTGCGGAGGAGGCGCCTGAAAGGGAGGGGGGGGAGGTCCTTCGGACCTCTCTCCCTCCTGATCGGCGGCGTTGCGGGGGTTAACCCAGGCACCATTTGGAAGGGCACAGCCTGCCCTTCCAAATGGTGCCTGGCATTAACCCCTGGGGAGCTGGATCGCGAATCGGCGCTGAAAAGCACCGGTTCGTGATCCTTTCCCGGAGCTGGCCGACATCTTGGATGTCGGCCAAGCCTCCGGGAACTCCCCCTGAGGACTGGCATCATCATGCATAGCACGATGACGCCAGTCCTAGAGTTAACCCCTAACTGCCACCAACGGTGGTTGGTTCCAATGAACTCCCTATCTCCCGATCCGTGGCAGCTAGGGGTTAAAGTTTGGTATGGTTGGATCGGCCAGAGCATGGCCGTTCCAACGATACCAAACACTACAGTGAAAAAAGTTTTTTTTAAAAAAAAAATTAAAAATAAAAATAAAAAATATATTTAAAAAAAAAATTATAAAAAAAAATATTTTTTTTTCTTTTTTTTTGGTTCGTTAATGCAGCAATATTGTTCCCATTTCAATTATAATGTGAACAATGATGCTGCACTAACGATTTTTGTATGCGGTGCGTTTGTTAAAAATCGTGTAATTTTCCCCAAAAAAAAATATAATGAGACCCCATCTCTAATTTTTTTAACAAGCGCACCCCATACAAAATATAACCGCAATTGCTCGCATGTTAAAATGTGAAAAAAAACACTTTACACGTTGTAAATTATTGAAAATACATATTTTATTGCATTTTTTTGTTATAATATACAGACATGACATAACGTATACATATAATAATGACATATTATGAATCTACCGAGTCTGATGGAAAGAACGATATATAATATGTCTGGGTCATATACTAAAATAAGCCTTCAAAACACGTTTAAACATGATGATCAAAACCGGTAAATATGACCTCAGCACAGGGGCGGGAAACGCCTCAGCTAAGTTAAGGGCTGTACCATTCTCTACAACCCAGTGCGAGTGTCCCTCGAGCCAGGTCGGGCTCTAATAAGGGTAAGTGCATTACCACTGGAAATTTCGACATATATCTTTGCCAAAACCGGCTGTACTATTGTTCTTTTGTTTCCTTTTTTGGTGGGCATTTCGAGGAGAACCTTACAGCGAAGCAGTGGTTTAACTCTAAAAGCCCACAAGCGATCATTGAGAATTTCTGGAAGAATCGTGGTTCTGGCGCTGAAGCTCTTAGTTTATAGAGACGCATCAGGAGGGTGAATCCACTCTTTGGGAGAAAAAGACGATTCTAGGAATTGACTCAACCCAAGGAAGAGGTCGCCTATATATACATCTGTTTAAAGATTTCCTTCTAGGCATATATTGCATACATATCCATTTATGTATGTAATTTTTCCTCACAGAGGGACTCACTGTGACTTCATTCCTTGATCACAAGGAGGACTATAAGTAGAACAGTTATATATAATATTTTCTTTCTGCCACTTGTTGAAAAGATTTCTCTTTTTCTTGAGCGCTGTCCATATCTTTCTGCATTCTGTATATAGTCACTGTGTTACATGTTTACAGGTGCATTCTGTATATAGTCACTGTGTTACATGTTTACAGGCGCATTCTGTATATAGTCACTGTTACATGTTTACAGGTGCATTCTGTATATAGTCACTGTGTTACATGTTTACAGGCACTGTTCTGTATATAGTCACTGTAAGCTCCTATGAGCAGGGCCCTCTACACCTCTTGTTTCCATCCTATGTCTGTTTATATGTATTTCGTTCCCTTTGGTTATTGTAAAGTGCTGTGGATACTGTTGGCGCTATATAAATGAATAAATTTGATGGTGTCTGGGAGGTTATTCTATAATTGTGGTGCTCTGTAGGAAAATGAGGATCGAGCCACTTTCTTTTTGTTTTGTGGTATTGTAAGTAAGGTGCTGGTCCTGGATCGGAGGTTATAGGATGAGGGAACTGCTGAGGGAAGCAGTCTATTCAGGTAGGGTGGCAGCTTCCCAGAAAAGCTCTTAAACACCAGGTTGGAAAGGTGAAGGGTGCGTCTGGCTTCCAACGACAGCCAGTTTATCTCTTAAACATGTCACAATGGTGGGTCATGTAGTTACATTGTAGCACAAAGCGACAGAATGAGTTATACAATGTAATAAGTTTATGAAGGAATGTTCGCGGGGCGGCTGCATACACTACATCTCCATATGGGGACCTAAAAGGTTTAAAGCAGCAACAATCCACCGGCCAGGCCATGTAACAAATAAAACTATATTTTCCTCTAAAAAACATAATTTGAAGCAATTTTGAACCTGGATACATAAAAAAATGCATTGTGCCTTTAAACCGTTTCATGCTGGAGCAGACAGTCGGTAACCCCCGGGCCGGCATGGTCAGTGCGCTGGCAGGTGACACGTGGAAGATCTGAGAGAGGTGACAAAATGTCACTGACCGCTTGTGATCTTAGAAACATTTTCCATCCCCTTCTACAAAGCAAAATCAGCTACAAATCGTGACATTTTATGGCGAGAAATAACAGCCCTGTATTTACTCCGCGTCCCGAGGGCAACGAGACGCGTTCAGGAACCGACGCCAGGAGGAAGCCTGACCTTCAGCCCCGAGAGGAAATTATCTGTCAGTTGTGGTTTTTATTTTAATCGCCGCCAGAGCTGCACGGGGAGAAGAAAAGCGGGGAAAAAAGGCCTTTCCGATGAACAGCACCAAAAAAATGGCTCTGAAACAACACTGAAAACAATTTACGAAACGAGACAAAGTGGGGACGCGGAGGGGACCCCCGACCGTGTGACTAAATTCCCTGAAAATCGAATATATCCTCCTCACGTAATCTAGTTCTCCACAGACCTTTAATACACAGGCAAAGCGCGGTACGGGAGCGAACAGAGCGGCAAGAACGCAAGCACGTCTTTATTTGTACAATAAGGGGGTAAGATACAACGTTTAAGTTGGTTCGATTAAACTAATGAGTGGCTGAGCATCATGGGAGATGTAATATTTCCAAATCATCTGGAGAGTCAAGGTTGCTGCCCCCTGCTTCAAAGGGACGCTCTACACATATTCCTGACCAATTACTGTTTTAAAACGGTGATGATGTGAGGAGTGCCGTCCCTTCTCCCCCTCCCTGCTGCACTGATCTTGTGAAATCGCTGAGTGAAGCAGAGGAGTTTCCTCGACCTCACCCAGCGTCACTATCAGCCGCTGTGTAATCACCTGTCATTAAGTGGGCTCACCTAATTTAAATCACTACTGTGTTAAAAGCTCACCTGCTCTGGGCTCCCCCGCCATCAGTCTCTGCCGCTGCGCACATTACCTCTTCACAGCAGCAAGCAGCAGCCTGCCCTCCCTGAGCCTACATAAATTGCGTAGCTAATCGCTGCACTAATCACGTAAACTCAAGCTGGCCAAGAGATTGAGAAGTCTGCAGCGCGCGTCTAGCACTGCCTGCTTCCTGAACCTATGCTCTTCAATGCCTCAGAGAGGCACTGAGAGCAATGGAATAGCTTGGACCAATGGGAAAGCACCATTGGCCCAAGCCATTCAAAAAGCGTCTCCATGGGAGGCTGGACTCCCATGCATTAATTGACGCAAGACAGTCATGTGACTGTTCTCATCAGTCATGGGCGCGTGCCGCGGGGTTGTGTGCCTGGAATGTACCAGGCTGTAACATCCTTGGCCCCCGCAGCGCTTCCTGGGGGGGTCAGTGTGCCCGGTGGCATCGCTGGCTAGTCTGTTGCCAGTACTGAGAAATGGCAAAGCGGGGCCTGGCAATATTGCAAGGAGCCATCAGCCTTTAAAAGAGGGTGAGTGGAGCTGCTCCTTGGACTGTCGTGGAGTAATTTGGAGTGGAGTCCTAGTTCCTGCTTTTCATGAAATCAAGTAGTTCGAGTATCTATTATTTCTAGTTCATGTATCTGAGTTTCTAGTCTGGTTTATGTTTTCATGTCTGTTTGTCTGTCTGGTTTCAAGGCCTAATCGCAAGGCATCCAGTTTGTGTCTAGATCAGTGTCCTGTCTGTTCCTAGTTTCTAGATTTATGTCCTGCCCAGTCTGTTGCTGAATTCATCTACTGTCTTGTATCCTGTCGTGTATCTATCGCTGATAGCAGGCCTTCCCTGCAGGCTATTGAACTGTGTGTTCCCCCTCTGTATAGCTTGAGTACATACAGTATATCCAATCTTAGATTGTAGGCCTTCCCTGCAGGCTAATGAACACAAGTGTTCCCGCTCTGTATGTCTCAAAAGTAAGTCTTGCATCTGTTTTCTGTGTTTTAGTTCTGACAATCATTGAGATTCAGCAATCTTGTTCACGTTTGTTCATGTATCACGTAATGTCTATGTGTCAGGACACAGATAGCTAATGTGTTTCCACCCAGCGACCTCCTGGCCACGAAGCCATTTGGTGCTGAGGAGTTAATTAGGATTCTTGTAGTACCTCCCTGGTGTGGGAATCAAGGTATTACAGCCTTTCTTGCTGTCTGTGTTTTCAGTATCTGTATCTAGGTATTGTGTGACTGCCCTGCAGGCCGCACAACTCGTTAACCATTGATATCCAGCAATCTTGTTCACGTTTGTTCATGTATCACGTTATGTCTATGTATCAGTGCACAGATAGTTAACGTGTTTTCACTCAGCGACCTCCTGGCCACGAATCCTAAGGAGTTAATTAGGATTCTTGTAGTACCTCCCTGGTGTGGGAATCAAGGTATTACAACTTTTCCTGCTGTCTGTGTTCAAGAATCTGTCCTAAAGAATCCAAATAAATGCTACTCCAGGGTAGCGCCGTTAGCGCACCATTACACACGCATATCCTGGGAAGCACTGAGAGCAGCCAGATCCTGGGGAGCACTGAGAGCAGCCAGATCCTGGGGAAGAACTGAGAGCAGCCAGATGTCGGGGAGCACTGAGAGCAGTCAGATCTCGGGGAGCACTGAGAGCAGCCAGATCTCGGGGAGCACTGAGAGCAGCCAGATCTTGGGGAGCACTGAGAGCCGCCAGATGCTGGGGAGCACTGAGAGCAGCCAGATGCTGGGGAGCACTGAGAGCAGCCAGATGCTGGGGAGCACTGAGAGCAGCCAGATGCTGGGGAGCACTGAGAGCAGCCAGATGCTGGGGAGCACTGAGAGCAGCCAGAACCTGGGGAGCACTGAGAGCAGCCAGAACCTGGGGAGCACTGAGAGCAGCCAGATCCTGGGGAGCACTGAACCCAAACCTTCTGTAACCTGTGTATATATGGTTCTGATACAAGCCAGTGCCTTATAAGCCAATGCCATCGCCGTACATCCCTAATCTGTTATGAATCAGAAGAAGTATATTACACCAGGTTAAATGCAGAAATGCCAAAAGACAGCGGCAAGTGGTTAGAATTACTCCCACGTCAGCCAAACGCTCCATGATTACTAATAACCTCACCTACTGCTATAAGGGAAAGAAATGGGATGGTTTAAATCTCCCCGAAGCGTCTTACCAGCCGTTCCACCTACAGCCACCTGTAAGGGGATTCAGCGTAACAGCGGAATTGGCTGTGAACCTGTTTCTGGAGGGAGAAATGCTGCGCTGAGATCCCAGCAATTTCTGGTTAATAGCCGTGATTGGAAATGAATGGCGTGCTGCTTAACGCGGCGCTAGACAAAGGAGCAGCTTTTTAATCTGTGCCGTACAGAATGGAACGCGCGCACAATGGTTACTGTAGCAGAAAAATGCACCGTAATTGTGAGAGGAGGGGGCCGCGCTCAGCTCCTGCAAAGGCTGGAATTGGGGGCAGCACAGAGTAGACATTACCTGCGTTCCTTTGCATTTTCATAGGATTGCACCTGCGGCCCCATTCAAGCCGTCGCCATTAATGAGTGAGACTTTATCAGGGTTATTCAAAGAGAGGCAAACTGGCTCTGAAATTGCACCAAATGTTGAATTCCCCCATATGGTGACATTTCGGGGCCATTCAAAAAGTTGCCAGGTCGCCAAATATTGGCGAATTGGCAGTGAAATACGGTGCGTGCTCGACGGCAGTAAAATCCCCATAGAGAAGCAATGGTTAATCTATTCACAGACACTGAACAGCAGAGAAATGTCAGTGAAATGCCCTGATGTTCGGTGTTTTCATTCGTCAGTTTTATTCATGTTAAAAACACTCCCGTTTTTATCCAATATCTAATAAACCGTTTATTATTTTAAAAAAGAGGAAAGATATATATATATATATATATATATATATATTATTTTTTTTATTTTTATAAAGGATTTTACCAGCAAGGATACATTGAGATTTTTCTCGTTTTCAAGTATGTCCTGGGTTCAAGAACATTGAATTGTTACAGAAATACAAAGTATATATCTCATACAGCGTAGGCGCCTATTTATAAACCAGATTACTATAGTATTATTGAATAGTTAAATTCTAACTAATAAGTAGTGAGATGCTGCCCAAAGGGGTAAACGCAATATACAGAAAAAACAACCAAAATCTGCATCAACCAAAAATGAAATTCTAAATAAAACCTTTGTAGCGCATCAAAATAGATTTAAAGGTAGACTTCAACAAGGAAGTGTATCGAACATATAGTGCTTCAATCTTAAAGTGACAAATATTCAATCAATGTACACATATAAAAGTGCAATGTGCCATAGAACACAGTAAAGTGCAACAATGTATAAAATTCCAACAGTGCAATTGGTATAAGAGTCTATAAAGTGCAACAGTGTCCGAATGTGCAAAATGTGCAAATTCAGTGATATCCAATACAATGGTAGGAATACCAGGGGAAAAAAAAAAATCTTAAAATTTACTTACCGTATATACTCGGGTATAAGCCGACCCGTGTATAAGCCGACCCCCCTACTTTTTCCCAAAAAACCTGTGAAAACTTATTGACTCGCGTATAAGCCTAAGTGGGAAATGCAGCAGCCACTGGTAAATTTCAAAAATAAAAATAGATACTAAAAAAAAAAAAATACCAATGAGGCATCAGTAGGTTAGGCTAGGGTCAGACTAACGCATTTTTCACGTTGTCCGTGAAAATGTGCGTTCGAAGAATGGATGTATTTTTTCATGGAATACGCAACAGCGGTCATACTATGCGCAGTTTCATCCGTGATTTTGTACGGATCATCAATAAAACACTTTTTGCATCTGGACGTTATGTTGGCCGGACATTAGCAGCGTCTGACGTCTCCTAATCACGCACACACGCCGCTAGCAGACGCAGCGCACTCTGTACGTCAGTACTAGCGGTTTGACGTTCTCGAAAAAATGCGTTCATTTTCCACTTGCGTTGCGCAGCCGGACTTTTGTGCTACCGTACTTCGTATATTGGCTGTCATTGCCCGGCATCTGCTGCTAGCACGGCCGTGATTAAGTGCGCCAGAACGCGCGTTCGCACTGCCTCAGTCTGACCCTAGCCTTAAATGTTTTTCAATATTTATTTCAAATAAAAACAGTAAACTGTAAAAAACTGGATATTGCCCCAGCTCACACATGGATATTGCCCCAACTCACACATGGATATTGCCCCAGCTCACACATGGATATTGCCCCAGCTCACACATGGATATTGCCCCAACTCACACATGGATATTGCCCCAGCTCCTGGATATTGCCCCAGCTCACACATGGATATTGCCCCAGCTCTCACATGGATATTGCCCCAGCTCTCACATGGATATGCCCCAGCTCACACATGGATTTGCCCCAGCTCATGGATATTGCCCCAGCTCACACATGGATATTGCCCCAGCTCACACATGGATATTGCCCCAGCTCACACATGGATTTGCCCCAGCTCATGGATATTGCCCCAGCTCACACATGGATATGCCCCAGCTCTCACCTGGATATTGCCCCAGCTCCGGATCCAGCAGGGGTTGAGGGGGCCCAGATGCCGGGCAGCGGGAGTGCCTGCCCGGTCCTGAACAGCGTGAGTCCGTCCGTGTTGAAGGGGATGCAGCTGCGTGCGTGCGCAGGTCAGGCGGTCCGGCCAGTCAGGTGGTACAGAGACTCAGTACCACCTGATTAGCTGGACCACGTGACCGGCTGCTCCTGCACGCAGCCGCCTCCCTTTCAACACGGACGGACTCACGCTGTTGACTCGCGTATATAAGCCGAATCGCGTTTTTTTGACACAAAATCTGAGTCAAAAAACTCGGCTTATACGCGAGTATATACGGTAATCTTCTTTATGTTCAAGCGATGCACAAATGTAGTCCTCCTTTCTTGGTCTGTATATCTCTTGCCGTCTCTCAATAATGGAGAGGGTAGCCAGAAAGGAGAAAAAAGTGAGAGAAAAAAAGGAGGGGGGAAAAAAGGAGAATTCGAGGGGAGAGAAAAAATGAAAAATAATCGTGCAGAAAATCACAATTAATTATGGCATAATTAATTGGGATTTTCTGCACGATTATTTTTCATTTTTTCTCTCCCCTCGAATTCTCCTTTTTTTTTCCCCTCCTTTTTTTCTCTCACTTTTTTCTCCTTTCTGGCTACCCTCTCCATTATTGAGAGACGGCAAGAGATATACAGACCAAGAAAGGAGGACTACATTTGTGCATCGCTTGAACATAAAGAAGATTAAGTAAATTTTAATATTTTTTTTTTCCCCTGGTATTCCTACCATTGTATTGGATATCACTGAATTTGCACATTTTGCACATTCGGACACTGTTGCACTTTATAGACTCTCTTATACCCATTGCACTGTTGAAATTCTATACATTGTTGCACTTTACTGTGTTCTATGGCACATTGCACTTTTATATGTGTACATTGATTGAATATTTGTCACTTTAAGATTGAAGCACTTTAAGATTGAAGCACTATATGTTCGATACACTTCTTTGAAGTCTACCTTTAAATCTATTTTGATGCGCTACAAAGGTTCTATTTATAATTTTGTTTATTATTTTAATCTACAGCAAAAAGTCTCTTTATTCATTGATTATTTTTTTTTAGGAATTTTCAGGATTCTTTTGGTAAATTATTTTTTCAGTTTTTTTTAAACAGTGTTTTTTTTCTGTAACAGACATTTTTATTATTATTTATTGGAACTCAGGCTGGGGTCAGACGAGCGTGATTTCTACGGACTGTACGTCCGTGCAGTACGGACATCGTCAGTACGGATGACGCAGTAGTGGTCACACAGTCCGTTTTTTCACTGAAGTTATTTTTTAACGGATGTAGGAGGGGAAAATAAATTACAATGAAAAAACATTCTGTCCGTCAAAAATGCTGGACGTATAAATGCAGTCCGTCTGACCTCGCTCCATCACTCACACACAAAGCTACACGGACGTTGTGGACGTGGCGCACTCCGCACGTCCGTTCTAGCAGTATTACGTTCTTGCCTAACCTGCGTCCGTTTGCCGCGGCCGTTGTGCGTCCGCAGTTCAGTGCGGACGTACTTCATGTGTCAGGCTCCAATGGACTTACTTTCATGCTATCACGGACGTACTTTTAGGCGCAATCACGGACGTGAACACTACGCTCGTCTGACCCCAGCCTCATATGTTAGTTTCAGGTATTTTTGCGCAGTCATTTTTTGCAAACCGCTTTTAAGAGTTGCGGTGTATTTTTGTTTTGTTTTTTTATAACCTTTTTCAGGCGGCTGGTCAGCACTCCGTTTGCCAGATCGTCTGCTTTTTCCGGATGCATTCGGCGGTTTTGCGGCAGCTACATATAGCTTTTTTTGGTAGTTTAATGGATCACTGTGATTTTTTTTTTTTGGATCACTGCTGGGAAGCGCCTCTCTGCAGTATAATTAATGCAGCATATGAATCCACACACTGCTGGGCAGCGCCTCTCTGCAGTATAATTAATGCAGCATATGAATCCACACACTGCTGGGCAGCGCCTCTCTGCAGTATAATTAATGCAGCATATGAATCCACACACTGCTGGGAAGCACCTCTCTGCAGTATAATTAATGCAGCATATGAATCCACACACTGCTGGGCAGCGCCTCTCTGCAGTATAATTAATGCAGCATCTGAATCCACATGCTGCCGGGAAGCGCCTCTCTGCGGTATAATTAATGCAGTATATGTATCCACACACTGCTGGGAAGCGCCTCTCTGCGGTATAATTAATGCAGCATATGAATCCACACGCTGCTGGGAAGCGCCTCTCTGCGGTATAATTAATGCAGCATATGAATCCACACACTGCTGGGAAGCGCCTCTCTGCAGTATAATTAATGCAGCATATGAATCCACACACTGCTGGGAAGCACCTCTCTGCAGTATAATTAATGCAGCATATGTATCCACACACTGCTGGGAAGCACCTCCCTGTGGTATAATTAATGCAGCATATGAATCCACACACTGCTGGGAAGCACCTCTCTGCAGTATAATTAATGCAGCATATGAATCCACACACTGCTGGGAAGCACCTCTCTGCAGTATAATTAATGCAGCATATGAATCCACACACTGCTGGGAAGCCCCTCCCTGCGGTATAATTAATGCAGTATATGAATCCGCACACTGCTGGGAAGCACCTCCCTGCGGTATAATTAATGCAGCATATGTATCCACACACTGCTGGGAAGCACCTCTCTGCAGTATAATTAATGCAGCATATGAATCCACACACTGCTGGGAAGCGCCTCTCTGCAGTATAATTAATGCAGCATATGAATCCGCACACTGCTGGAAAGCGCCTCTCTGCTGTATAATTAATGCAGCATATGAATCCACACACTGCTGGGAAGCGCCTCTCTGCAGTATAATTAATGCAGCATATGTATCCACACACTGCTGGGAAGCACCTCTCTGCAGTATAATTAATGCAGCATATGAATCCGCACACTGCTGGAAAGCACCTCTCTGCTGTATAATTAATGCAGCATATGTATCCACACCACTGCTGGGAAGCA
>RXON01004518.1:0-22645 GCA_009667805.1 Leptobrachium leishanense | reverse complement strand
ATATAAGTCCAGAATAAAAGTACTGCAAGGTTTCTTTGACCGAAATAAAAGTCAGAACGGAGAGTTGTAAGGATAAATAAATACGGGTTGCAATCTTGGAAATAGTCCAGGGGTAGAAGTATTGGATTTGAAGACAGGATCTGGAACTGGTGTCGTAGAGGCAAGCCGGGAGATGGAAGCGGAATGGAAGTGGAGTTGGTACCGTGGCAGCAAGAACAGAAGCGGAGCGGTTACCGTGGCAGCAGGATCAGAAGCGGAGCTGGTACCGTGGCAGCAGGAACAGAAGCGGAGCTGGTACCGTGGTGGCAGGAACAGAAGCGGAGCTGGTACCGTGGCAGCAGGAACAGAAGCGGAGCTGGTACCGTGGCAGCAGGAACAGAAGCGGAGCTGGTACCGTGTTGGCAGGGACAGAAGCGGAGCTGGTACCGTGGCAGCAGGAACAGAAGTGGAGCTGGTACCGTGGTGGCAGAAACAGAAGTGGAGTTGGTACCGTGGTAGCAGGAACAGAAGCGGAGCAGGTACCGTGGTAGCAGGAACAGGAGCGGAGCTGGTACTGTGGCAGCAGGAACAGAAGTCAGAATTCTCTTGGAGTAACACGAAGGGGAACCGCTGGGTAACGTGGTGTAACCACAGTATAACCTGGTTAGTGAACTGGAGAAGGCGGCAGGTTTAAATAGGGTTCAGGGAATCATACGAACACCGTTCACCTGGGACTCGCAGGTGGAATAGGGATACCTGAGTGCTGGGTAGATTAATTGGTGGTATACGAGGATCTCTAGTGCAGGTGGGATGCAGTACCTTAACTTGACCAGCAGAGGGCACCAGAGTACCTAGGTCTTCATACTCTAGGATGGACGATCGCGCATGCGCGCCTGACTTCTGCTCAGATGATCGCGGAGGCGGCGTGGAACACATCCTGGCTCTCCTCCCTCGAGCTGCAGGCCGGAACCAGGGAGCGACGCGCCACGATGGACCTCAGGTGAGTCTGTCAGGCGTCCCAACATGGCGGCCGCGGTCTGACCGCGGCGCGGGGCATTACAGTATCCAAGGCTCCAGCAAGCATACTCAACTCCATACAGCTTACAGGGCAAGCCTCATTCACAGTGTCCTCATAGCTCCCACCTGGACTTGTGTATCCAAGGCTCCAGCAAGCATACTCAACTCCATACAGCTTACAGGGCAAGCCTCATTCACAGTGTCCTCATAGCTCCCACCTGGACTTGTGTATCCAAGGCTCCAGCAAGCATACTCAACTCCATACAGCTTACAGGGCAAGCCTCATTCACAGTGTCCTCATAGCTCCCACCTGGACTTGTGTATCCAAGGCTCCAGCAAGCATACTCAACTCCATACAGCTTACAGGGCAAGCCTCATTCACAGTGTCCTCATAGCTCCCACCTGGACTTGTGTATCCAAGGCTCCAGCAAGCATACTCAACTCCATACACGTGAATGTAGATAGCAAATATTAGCTCAATTAGGATTTAGCTTGCATAGATTCTTTGGAATGTTTAAAACTAACAAGCAGAGCAATTAAATTAACAAGATTCGGGCAGATGCTGGCACGAAGTGACAGGATGAGAAAGTAGTTACATAGAGGTCAGAAAGCTAGGGAATGAACAAAGATGTGAAAATCAGACGAGGCCTTATCTAGTATACACAATAAACAAGACCTAAGGAGGAAGGTACAAGCAGGATCCAGAAGAGTGTTAAATTCTCAATTGTCAAAATACCGTGAAAGCTGCCAATTTATGACCAATGTGTGGAATGTCTTTGTATTCAGTTAAGGGAGGTACGGACCCACGTGGGGTGGGATAGTGTCACTGTGGGGTGGACTAATTGGGATGTACCTAATTATCTGTTCGGGGTATAAAACCCCATGTCTGAATGTAATCGGGGCTCAGTCTTAGCAATTCTATCCTGGCTGAGTGGTGACGTCACAATAAATTTTGTCTTTCCTGAAGAGACTCGTGTCCAAGCGGTCATTGTCCGCGCCGGTCCGACTTTACTCTCGAGAGAATCAGGTGGATTCCGGTAACAGCCTTGACCCTCCAGGTTGCCCAGAACACATGGGAACCAGTGGCAAGATTGTGTGGGACCTACTTTTTCCCCTGATGAACAAAGGGTACCACTTGTATGTTGATAATTTTTATACAAGTGTCCCTTTGTTCAAGCTGCTGTATTGTTTTGATACAGTAGCATGCGGTACTGTTCGCAAGAACCGCGTAGGTTTCCCGCACCCGGTTAAAAAGGGGGAGACCTCAGCTCTGCACCAAGAGGAGCTGTTGGCTGTCAAGTACAGAGGCCAGAAGGATGTATACCTTCTATCCACCATCCACTCTGAGATGTCTGTGGAGGTCTCTGTACGTGGCAGAGCTAAGCACATCAGGAAGCCAGTGTGCATCAAAGCCTATAACCGGCATATGGGTGGGGTTGATCTGGCAGATCAGCTGCTCCAGCCCTACCAGATTATGCGGAAGTCAAGGGCCTGGTACAAAAAGGTTGCAATTTGCTCTGCAAAAAGGCAAACCCCGGAGTGACACTGTCCTTTTTACAGTTTCAGCTCCAGGTCATTTCGGGGCTTTTGTACCAGGATGCACCTGCTCCCCGGGCGGTGATGGGGGACAGAGTTGGGGCTACACATTTTATTTTTAAAATCCCCCCCTACTGAGGGCAAACAGAGACCCCAAAAAAGATGCAGGGTGTGTTTCAAGAGGGGGCTGAGGAGAGACAACCTTTTACTGCCCAGAATGCCCTGGACAACCCGGTCTGTGTCTTGGGGACTTTTTCAAGGTATATCACACTGTGTGTGATCTGTGATTTTTTTTTTCCTTTCTATTTTTTCTTACAGTCTAGTTAGTTAGTTCAGTTTAGTTTCTTTTTCTTTTACTGCACCAGACTTTTACATTTTATTCCTACATTTTTATATTCTACAATTGGTTCTGTATTTTGCCAAAATCTTGGCAAACCTATGCATGGGGGGCATGGGTGTACTCAGGAGACCTTGCAGAAAACAACCTTGAGAGTTTTCATGCAGTAACCGACAACAGTGTCTCCTAAATCACAGTCCAAATCTAATGTGGGCGTAAAAATCAGAAAATCGAAAAAAATTACTGCCACACACCTTCTCAAATGTTTTGGGCTAAAACCGTTGCATCCATTGCATCAAAGCACTCCATATGCAATACCTTGGGGTGTCAACATTTCAAATATAAACACTTTTTTGGCAATAATTCAAACTGGGGTATGCGGTAGACCCAAAACGAAAGATACGCCTATCTGAAGAAATAATCTCAATTTCAACTCCAATGACAAAGTCATAAAAATTGTATTTGAACCTTCCCAAAATCCTGGCAAACCTATGCATGGGGGGCATGGGTGTACTCAGGAGACCTTGCAGAAAACAACCTGGAGAGTTTTCATGCAGTAACAAACAACAGTGTCTCCTAAATCACAGTCCAAAACTAATGTGGGTGTAAAAATGAAAAATGACCACCAAACAGTATCCAATTTGTTTGGGGCAAACGGTTGCATCCATGGCATAAAAACACTCCATTTACAATCAGGGCCGTCTTTAGCGCAGGGCAAAAGGGGCAGCTGCCCTGGGCCCAGTCAGTGTTATGGGGCCCAAAGCAGCTGCTCTTGAGCCCGCAAAAATCGTGGTGTCACAGGCTGCCTCCCCTCCGTGGTGATGGTGACAAGTGACCACAGCGAGGAGGTGAGGCCGCACGAGAGAGGGATGCATGAAGTAAGAAGCAGGGCTCTGCTTACAAGACCCCCTGTTCCCCCACCCCCTCCAGCTTGTCTATGTCACATGTTAATTTCTATATAGATGGTGTGTGTGTTGTTGTAATTATGTATATATGTGTGATGTGTAAATTATGTATATATGTGTGTGTCTGTGTAGATTATGTATATATGTGTGTGTGTGATGTGTAGATTATGTATATATGTGTGTGTCTGTGATGTGTAGATTATGTATATATGTGTGTGTGTGTGTGATGTGTAGATTATGTATATATGTGTGTGTGTGTGTGTGATGTGTAGATTATGTATATATGTGTGTGTGTGTGTGTGTGTGTGATGTGTAGATTATGTATATATGTGTGTGTGTGTGATGTGTAGATTATGTATATATGTGTGTGTGTGTGATGTGTAGATTATGTATATATGTGTGTGTGTGTGATGTGTAGATTATGTATATGTGTGTGTGTGTGATGTGTAGATTATGTATATATGTGTGTGTGTGTGATGTGTAGATTATGTATATATGTGTGTGTGTGTGATGTGTAGATTATGTATATGTGTGTGTGTGTGATGTGTAGATTATGTATATATGTGTGTGTGTGTGTGTGATGTGTAGATTATGTATATATGTGTGTGTCTGTGTGATGTGTAGATTATGTATATATGTGTGTGTCTGTGTGATGTGTAGTTTATGTATATATAATGTGTGTTAGTGTAAATTGTGCATATATGATGTGTGTGATGTGTAGATTATGTGTGTCTATATAGTGTGGAAATGTGTGTGATGTAAATATCAAGTGTATATTATGCGTAAGTGTATATATATATAATGTGGAAATGTGTATATGATGCAAGTGTGTATATATTATGTGTACATGTACAGTATATAGAATGTGTACATTGGATGTGTACGTGCACAAAGGATGTATATACACAATAGTACATATATATATATATATATATATATAATATATATATATATATATATATAGTCAATAAAGAAATAACCTGCACTCTGGACGTTGGCGCTGCCTGGTGCCAATCCGGCATGGAGATAGAGAATGGTGGATGAAGGACGGCACTCACGGACTTTATCCAGGAACTTAAGTTCCTGGATAAAGTCCGTGAGTGCCGTCCTTCATCCACCATTATATATATATATATATATATATATATATATATATTGCATGATGTGTACACACAGAGATATTGTGTTTTTCTCACAGTGTGTATTTAGGATGTGTAATTGTAAAAAAAAAATATAAAACAAATAAATAGGCTTGTTTCATAAAAAAAAAAAAAACACACAGATTACATTTTAAGGATGGGATGGAGAGTAAAATTCCTATGGGGGGGCCCAAGAAAATGGTTGCCCAGGGTCCAGTCAATATTAAAGACGGCCCTGTTTACAATACTTTGGGGTGTTAGCTTACCAAATATATGCACGTTCATGGCAATAAAAAAATTTGGGGTATGTTAAAAGGCCCCTAAAAAGAAGATATGTCAAATTAGAAAAATGACAAACACATGTCAGAAGATTGGCGTAGCACCCCAAAAACAACTCAAAAAATCTATATATGGGTGGTATCACTGGTATCATGTTTTTTTTTTGCCAGTAACCCATAACTGGATTTGTCAATTCATGCCTAAAGTACAATGTGTGTGAAAAAATAACACAAAAAGTGACTACCTGAAAGTTTGACAAAGAGCTAGTGCATGGAAAGTGTTAAAATACTACTCTTTGAAGTACCCTAGGGTGTGCCCTTTCTAAAAATATATGGTTTGATGGGGGTAAATTACTTTGGCTGGCTTCAAAAGTGTCCCAAATAGGACATGGGTACATGATGACGAAATGTGAAAATTCCAAGTTGGAAAACTGAAATGCGCACCCCCCAAATAAGGCCTATTAGCCCCCAAATGACCCGACATACCTATACATGGGTGGTATCAATTTACTCATAAGATGTTGCTGAACATATTTTAGGGTGGTTTTTGGCAGTAAACCTTAAAGTTCACAGTACATGTATTCTTAAGGCTAGGGTCAGACGAACGCATTTTTATGTTGTCTGTGAAAAAGTGCGTTCGAACGAATGGACGCATTTTTTCACAGAATACGTGATAGTGGTCATACTATGCGCATTTTCGTCCGTGATTTTGTACGGATCATCAATAAAACACTTTTTGCATCTGGACGTTATGTTGGCCGGACATTAGCAGCGTCTGACGTCTCCTAATCACACACACACGCCGCTAGCAGACGCAGCGCACTCTGTACGTCAGTACCTGCGGTTTCACGTTCTCGAAAAAATGCGTTCATTTTCCACTTGCGTTGCGCAGCCGGACTTTTGTGCGACCGTACGTCGTATATTGGCCGTCATTGCCTGGCATCTGCTGCTAGTGCGGCCGTGATTAAGTGCGCCTGCACGCGCGTTCGCACTGCCTCAGTCTGACCCTAGCCTAAATTGCATTAAAAAAAATCACCAAAAAAAGATTTTTTTCTCAAACTTTGGCATAGATTTGTGATAAAATGGTAGCATGGAAAGAGTCAAAATACCCCAAGTTTAATACCTTGATTTGTAAAAAATATGTATATGTGGAGGGTTATTCAGGAATTAGTGACAGATATCAGTGTTACAATGTCACTATCACTAGTTTTGAAAATAAACCCTTTGGAAATGGCAAAGTGCTACTTGCATAAGATAAGGAAAAAAGCGAGGAATATGTAAACATTGGGTATTGCTAAACTCAGGACTAAATTTAGAAACTACTAAGGAATTCAATTATTTTGACGGTTGTTGATACATAAGAAATTTTGGGGGTCAAAGTTCGAGAAGTGGTGTTTTTTCAATTGTTTTGTCATATTTCACAATTTCTTTTATAGTAAATTATATGAAATGATGAAAAAAATGGTATCTTTATAAAGTCCATTCAATGACGAGAAAAAAGGTGTAAAATATGTGTGGGTTGCATAAACTAGTAAGAGGAAAATTTGACCTAAACACAAACAGCGCAGAAACGTAAAAACAGCAGCAGTCACTAAAGGACGGATTTGTGTAAAGCCGCCCAGTCACTAAGGGGTTAAGCAGCTCAGCACGCAGTCTCCTTCTCCCAGCCAGGTCTCGAACAGAATCAGATTTTCATGAGTTCACAGAGACTGAGAAAATGCAATGGCTGAGACGACGCGCAAAACAAACATATGGCAATTTATTGAAGGCATTTTGATATAGGGTCCTTTCAGACCGTCTGCCCCGGTACCCACTGCCAGGTCCTCCTGCTGCCTGAGCAAGCCCCATTAAAGTGCAGCATTCCTCTGCATTTAAAACCCGTCCAGGGTCACCCGTGTCGTCCCATTCATTTCCTTGGGGGTCAGCATACCGATAACCTCTTCAAAAGGCAGGATTCCCGATCTCTGCTTCTTGTCTTCTTACTCCGTCCTCATTGTTTGGGTATGCGTGGAATGTGTTTGACGTTGCTGCGTAGTATTTTTGACGGGCTGGTGTTCAAATATGCCATTAACACCAGCTTTTCAGACACGTTAAAATAATGCACGCAAATGTTGTGCGAAACATTTTGCGCTAAGATTGTAATACCATGCGCGCATACAAGCACTAACTCATTGACGAACACAATGTTAAGTATAGGATGCGCGCACAAACTTACGCTCGTGCTGGGTTCGCTCAGGGCCACTCGCATTGGACGTTAATGCGCATTGTTTGCGCGAACGTCGTAATACGATGTTATGCGCAAATGGTTTTGCAGTCGCACAAATGCGCATTTGCACGCGCGCAAATGCGCTGCGCGAAGATTGTAATAGGGCCCAAAGTGTTAAAAATCAGTAAAAAGCACAAAGCTTAAAATCTGTATTACACTAAAAACAGCCAGACGCGTTCAGCGCTAAACAGCGCTTCTTCAGTGGCAAGTGGCCATTTCCATTGAATATCTTTTGGATCCTGGTGATATTTCGGGGATATTCTCCAATAGGAGCAGGATTGTCCCAGAAATACAGCAGAACAAGGCTTAGCAGGTTGTGCCTAACAACCATATCTGCGCTGGGTCCCTTGAGCTAGGTAAAGTTCAAAAAAGGGTGAGTAAGGTACTATGCCTTCTTATACTCACAAATGGTGGTACTTTATTATGCCAAAAAAGTCTTCCTTTCTATCCTTTGAGGATTTCTGTGAAGTTACCCTCGGAAGAAATTGTGTCAGACGGATTGGCCCATAACAACCTGAAATGTGGTTCCTTAAGTGCTGGGTAGCTCTTAAAGAGTATGAGTGTATAGCAGCTTACTTTGGTTATATTTAGTTGACCCACTGATGTACATTATGGCTCTATGTGTCTGTTCTTTACTTTGAGATACGCAAAAAGTATGGAAAGAACATAAATCTTACTGTGAGATTTTGTTTCTGATAATCCCTACCATACAACAGAAACATAAGCTATTGTATTTTTTATGAACACATTAGGTGTGGGGATTAAGGAAGCTCTGTTCCTTTCATTTTTTGTATGTTGTTTTATTAAATGACCCAGACAAAAATAAAAAAAAAAAAAACACGATTTTATTTTTTTAATTTTATTTTTATCTTCTTCATTTTATTTTATTTTTCTTACACCAAACCTGGTCATACGTGGTACCCTTGGAAAGGCCATGCTCTGGGCTTTACAATGATAGCAAACATGACCCTTTAGCTGCCACTGATTCAGAGATAGTTTGGTTGAAATTACCCCATCATCTCCTCTTGGCAGCTAGGGGTTAACTGCCCAACTGATGTCATATGGTGATGAAATCAATGGGTGGGGGAGGCCCCGGAGGCTTGGCTGACATCCAAGAAGTAAGCCACCTCTGGGAGAGGACCACAAATCAATGCTGACTGGCGCCAAATCACGATCTGACACCTAAGGGGTTAAAGACAGGCATCTCTGGAAAGGACAGTGTGCTTTCCAGTGCTGCCTCTCTTCTTTTTAAACTCCCGGCTGAATGGGAGGAAGAGGGGTCCAAAGACCCCACTTCCTCCCTTTCAGGCTCTCTCCTGGCAGTGCTTCAAGGTAGGGATGAGCTGTTCGGTTCGATCTGTTCGGAGTTCGCATCGAACATCGGCCGTTTGACAGTTCGTGAACTTTGAACTTTTTGGGACGTTCGCCAAAAGTTCTAATTTTTTTTTAAAAAAAGTATATAAAAATGCTTAAAAACACAAAAAAAATCTAGAAATAAAGAAACTCTTTACTGCAGAATATTATAAGCAACAGTTTATTAGATATTGAATTAAAACGGGAATATTTTTAACATTGAAGCCTATGGGATAAAACATTCTTGTTACTAAAACATCAGGCAGACACGGCCCTCTAATCAGGCACTGTAGAGGGCAGCCTGCAGGGGCCTCCCAAGGATCCCCTTGAGGAGCATGCAATGACAGAGCTGCGACTGTGCGGGCTACCCTCCCGGGTGCATGTCACAGAGACAGGCAGCGCACGGAGGGAGCCACTGCACCTGCGGCCACAGCAGACCCCCCACAACCAGGATCAAGGGAGCCCCCACTGACCACCAGGCTAAGGTAAGGCGACACATTTCTAAAAAAAATAAAATCCGAGGACATTTTTAAATGTCCCCGGGAACATAAAATAAAACCTTTTTTTTTCTTTCTCTACCTGGCTGAATGTATTTAATTATATATATTAGATACATTCAGCCAGGTAGAGGGGGTGGCATGTGGGCTGCGTGAGGTCTCAGGCAGTGTTTTTTTTTTATGTGTGTATATTTTTAGAAAATTTATAGGGGAAGGTAAGGACAGGTATGATATATATCTTATCTAATATATATATATACAGACTTGTATTACACACACATTTTGGCGACTAATTGCCCTCACCCCATTTGGTTGATCCCTCCAGAAGAAATGTTGAACCAGATAGAGCAGAGATAATATAATATATTCTCTGCTCTGTCGGGTTCAACATTTCTTCTGGAGGGATCAGCCAAATGGGGGGGCGCATTTAGTTGAGATTGTCCACATGCCACCCCCATGTGCGTATGTGTATATATGGTCTGAGGTCTGTGGGTGTATATATATATATATATATCTGCATGTTGATATATACGTATATATAGGTCTGCGTGTTGATATATACGTATATGTCTGTGTGTGGTATCAATGCATCCCTATTCTATACACGGCGCTCCGTGTCCCTATAATATATATGATCAGGGGTTACCTTTTTTTAATATTTTTATACTATTCCTATTAAATTAACAGTAATTTTTGATGTATTTTATTCAGTAGAAACTTTTTTTTGCCTATATAACATGTGCTTTGTGACAATAAAACAGTTTTGCGTTTACATTTTCATTTAGTTAGTGGATTCCTGTCCAGTGTGGTGAGAAGCAAACGTAATGCAGTGTAAACACGCTGCGAGGCAGAGCGGAGTGAAGTCAAGGCTGCAAAATGTTTGCTTCTCTTCGCTACGCTGTGCGTCGCTACACGCTCAGGGTGTCTCAGCCTTTATTCCCGCATCACTAGCTTACCGAATCAGTTTATATACTTGTTACTGACCCTGCTTGTTCTGAGAACCCGATCTGTTGCCAACTTTGCCTGCCATTTGACTATTCTCTCTGTCTATTCCCTGCCTGTTCTGTTTGCTTCCTGTTGCTACTGGTGTGCGCCGATTCTCACCATATGCAGTAGCGCAGAACAAGTGCCTAAACATTTCTGACCCGGTTTTGTTATAGCTGCTGATGTAACTGAATAGATTGGGGATCTCTTCTGCATTACCAAAACCTCTACCACTGCACTCAGAGGGGTTACTCAGAGGGGTTACTGTGTGAAGGCACTTGCTGCCACCAAAGGCACAATATTTGGGTGCACTGCCACTGACGCCTGTACCAGATTCATATCATCTTAATATTGGACCGCAGGGTCCAACTTTGCACTCTTCCACAATATCACAGAGGGGTTACGGTGTGACGGCACCGTTGCCGACACTAAAGGCCCAATTTTAAAACACCTATTGTTACTTTCATCCAAAGCCTGCATAAGTTTCAACATAATTTAGCCAAAAAAATCACTAAACTTGTTCTGCGTGTCCTAAAATGTCTCTTCTTTTCATACAGACTGCCGCCCCAAGCAGTTGTTTATGAATAGATTAAAGAAAAAACATTTACCGTCATTTGAAATGTCATTTTCTTGTTTTTAAATGTTTTTATTCTTAACCTTTATTTCATGGAAAACTCACTGTTCCTTTAAAAACGTCTTTTTTAAAACTTTTTTTCCTTGTTGCCTGTCTCCCAGGGCACTACCCGGACCCCCATACACCTTTTATGGCAAATATCTTGCATATATGCCCTCTCGGAGGGCACTCTAAAATTCGAACTTTCGAGTCCCATTGACTTGCATTGAGTTTGGTTCATGTTCGCATACGAACTCGAACTTTTGAAATAGTTTGAATGCGAACGCAACACGGGGTGTTCGGCTCATCCCTACGTCAAGGAAGTCAGTGCACCATGGGACCCCAGCCAGAGGTAAATATAGGGAGGGAGGGGAGTTTGAGGACCATGATGTACAGGTTATGCCCTTGGTCCTCAAGGAACTTTTTTTCTCAGGACGTACCCTGTATGTTCTTCGTCCTTATGGGGTTAAACATTTGTATACATTTCTGATTTTAGAATTGCCTACAGCTCTTGAAAATTGTAACCAATCCCTTCAAAATTACTGTGTTTGTTCAATCTTTGCATTGGACCGCTCCATCAAAATTCATGGTAACATAAAAAGGAGAGCTTAGTGAATATGTCTACGCCTAGTGAATGGGAGAATGTTAATAATATTACTACAATTGCATAAGTTCAATTGTAACACTTTGATGACTTGGTGACAGTAGGGAGTGACAACGAAGATGTGACAATACTAACAAGGGGAGATAGTAATATTTGAAGTTGTTGTCATTGGCTTATAAAGCAATTGAAAAGGGGAGATGGCAGCTTTGAGAGGTGTAGATGAGTACAATGGCATTTGTAACTTGGAGTAGAGAGTGACATGGGAAAAGAGTGGTGAAAATGCATGTGTAGTGAACTGGAAATGCGTAGGCAGAAAAAAAAAGATGTCCCAATATATTTCTGCAATACTGAACTCCGTAATACATTTTATGTGCTTCTTTAGAAGTCATTATGGTCCTTTGTGTCATCTGTAGAGGGTTGACGCTGGGGAGAAGGAGGAGATGGGCTGCTCTGGCCTTAGTAAATTAAAATGACATCAAGGTTGTAACACATTCTCTGTCTCTGTATTTCTACAGAATGTTCAATTTTACCTGCTCACTCTGACATCCCTGGGCTGATGCGGGTAACACATATTGAAAATGGGATGGTTGAGAGAGATTTTGGCAGAGTGTGGGTATAGAGTAGGTGCCCAATGTTTTAACTTTAAGGAGTAGAGTCTAGGTGATGGAAATAAGCACAGATTATTATCAGTTGGTGGTATGGTTAAAGGTTAGAGATGTGATGAAAAATGGACAGAGTCTGATATGGAGGGTTTTCCTATTTTTCAAAAGGAGCAAAACAAATAGTTTTGTCTATTCTATTTACTTACAGGGTTATTCACAGAGCACCGAAATGTCGCCAACATTTTGGTGCCTTCTCGTTCCCTGCGCGTCCCTGCACTTGGGGGAATCAAAGTTCCCCACCCTACGGTGTATTCAGCATGCACCGGAGGGTCCCTGTAGTGCAGGGAAAACCTGCAACAATCCCGACGAACACTCGCCAAACACTCACCGAAAACCCGCAGAAACTGCCACAAAAACCACGCTGAACACGCTGGAAAAAGCCAATGAGATGCCGATCACAGCGCAGAGCTGCCACCGGAAAAAACTGACAAACAGGGTAAAAACCAAAAACAGTACGCTTGAAAATTTCGAAAAAAACCTACTGAACAAAAATTCTGGAATTTACACATAAGATCCAATGAATGATAATAAAAAGGGCTGTTACAGAAAAAAGAAAAAAAAGATGAAAAAAATAAGACTTTTTTTGCCTAAAAAGTCCTGAAAAATGCCTAAAATGTCCTTAAAAATGTATAAATAAGAGACTTTTTACAGCAGAATAACATGATAAACGGTTTATTAGATATTGAATTAAAACAGGAGTATTTTTAACATTGAAGCCTGTGGGATTCACCTGAAAAAACCTGCCGAATGAAACCACCGACCAGCAGGGCATTTCTGACTTTTCACTGCTGTTCAGTGTTCTCTGAATAGATGAACAATTGCTTCTTTAGGGGGTATTTCACTGCCCTCGAACAGCACCGTACGTGCAGGCAATTTGCCAAAATTTGGCGAACTGCCTGCTGTCTGAATACCTAAAGGGCCCCGAAATGTCACCGTATGCTGAATTTCAGTGTCCGGTTACATTTCGGCAACATATCGGACCTCTCTGAATAACCCTGTTATTCACTTATAAAAACGAATTTGTTTATTTTATTTATATGTTATCGTTAGTGTTCTTCCTTTGCAACATTCTCATCATGTTTTTATTGTCTCACGAATGTGGTTTTTGATAATCCTATAACAAAGATATAATTGGTCGTTATTAGCATATATTTTCATTACAAATCAAAATAAGAATAATAATCTTATCCTATAGAATTTTTCAAAACCTTTACAATGTAATAAAGGATGTGCATATAACAAGGTTTGTTATATGAGTGGAAGTATCATTATTTTTGCTGCATCTTAGACATGTACGATTTGGTTCTATCTGAAACGACATTCGAATGAAATATCAGCAATTCGGCAATTCAGATCAAATCCAAACCAAATCACTTCCCAATAAAAACATCTCAAATTGATCTGAACAAATACCATTATAATTGTCCAGAGACAAATATATCCGTTTATCCTCACAAGTTGGTGATTTTGAAATACAAAGGACTGTCTGCCAGAGTCACCAACCAAGGGCCTTATTCTGGGACTCGTATCAAGATATACCAGCTCTTATTTCTACTGGAGCCATTGGAAAGGAGTACTAGCGCCTGATACCAGATCTTTGACTTCCAACAAATATATCCGGGTCTATTTGGATTAATTCAGAAATTATATGTAATTGAAAGAAATGGTACCGCTAAAACTAACCCAAATCATAAAACGAGCATACACTGTAACAATAACAATAATCATAATACAAGCAGAAACAGTATCCCTAGCCCTCATAGTAACCTTAACCCTAACCATAAAACATGCATAAACTGTAACAATTACCATAAGCAGAAACAGTATCCCTTGCCCTAACAGTAACCTTCACCCTAACCCTAATCATAAACCAAACAGAAACAATAAACCTAACTATAACCTTAGCAGTAACCCTAACCCTAATCAAAAAACAAGTCTAACTGTAATCATGAATCTGTCTTTAAGCAAGTATAAATAGTAACACTAACCCTAATTATGAAAATAAACAGAATCAGTAATCCTAACAGTAACGAAAACATGTTTTCTCTTCTGCACTATATTCAATTATGTATAACATGAAAAGTGTTGCCGCTGCACTATCAGGGTAATTCAAAGAGATTTGAAAAGTCACCGCACATTCGGTGACTTTTCATTCTCTTCAATTCGGTGCAAATCGGCTTTCCCATTTCGGCGACCCTGCAGTGTATTCAGCAAGCACCACATTGCTGTCGAAGTGCAGGGAAATGCTGCCGAAAACCCGGCGAAAACCTGGTGAAAACCCGGCGAAAGCATGCCGAAAACCCGCAAAAACATCAGGATTAACCCGTCGAAGACGCCGGAAAAACCCGAGCAGGAGCTGATCACACGCAGTGCAGCTGCCGGAAAAAGCCGACACCGCAGACGAGTGAAGTGAATAAATTAGCAAAACAGTTTGCTTGAATGTTTGAAAAGAGAAACACTGTTTGCAAAGAAACTACTGAGCGAAAATTTCTGAAATTTACATATGAGGTCCAATGAATGATAATAAAAACGGCTGTTACAGAAAAAATCAGTAAAGTTAAAAAAAAAAATCGGATTTCTTTTAAAAAAAAAATATAATTCCAGAAAAATGCTCAAAATATCCTAGAAAATCTATAAATAAAGAAACTGTTTACTGCAGAAGTTTATAATGAATGGTTTATTAGATATTGAATTAAAACGAGAATATTTTTAGCATTGAAGCCTATGGGATTCGCCTGAATAAACCTGTCAAATTAAACCACCGAATGGCAGGGCATTTTGGGAACCTTTCACTGGTTTGTGTTCTCTGAATAGCCGAAGCAGTGCTTCTCTATGGGGATTTCTCTGCCCTCGAACAGGCACCGAACAGGCACCATTTGTGCAGGCAATTCGCCAGAATTTGGCGAATTGCCTGCTCTCTGGATAGCCGAATGGCTAAGAAAGGTAATCGAACGCTGATTTTCAGCGTTTGGTTACTTTTCTCCAGCAATTCGGATCTCTTTGAATAACCCTGTATGTAATGTCATACACTGAATGTGGATTTTTTTTTATTGCGAGCAATGCACACTTTTTTTCCCCATTTTAATACATCACGGTTCTGAATATTTGAAATGGCCGAAGTTTCTGATATTCTGAATCTGCTGATTCCGATAATTTCAGAATCCCAAATTTTTCGATTCTGAAATATTCCAAACCGAACCAAACCAAAATTTTTGTCTGCTCACCTGTCTACTGCATATAAAATCATTAGAAAAGATTAACCTGTATTTTTCAGCTTCTTTTATTTACAGTACGTCAGTCTAATTCTAATGTATCTTTAGAATGTATTAGCTATCTGTCTACTGGGTCCAGTTTTGTCAAGCCTTATAGCATAGATCTTGGGCAGGTAAGTATTTTCTTTCTTTTTCTTTAGTGTCTTACAGGTCTATTGAAAGAAAGGTGAAACTCAGGAGAATGACTGGAAAAGAGGAAATTCTAGGTCAAAATAGTCAAACCAGAAAAATCCTCCCATTTATCTCACTTTCTAAATTGGCTGTTTGGTCTAGATTGTTCTCTTCTCCTGCCAGTTCTCCTGGTTTTCCCCTCTCTCTGAATAACCCTGTTAGTCATTTCCTGCCTTCTCTTCTTTCCGTTTAAATGTATGGATCATAATTTGTCGAATCTTGCTCTGCCTTAAAAAAAAGAAAATGATGTTAAAGATTTTTTATGATCACACCCCCATAGAACCACATTCTTCATAAACAATAGCTGTATGTAAGCTTGACATTTATAAGTGTGCGCTGCTCGCTATAATTTATTGGAGAGTTTGGCACTCTTGGGAAGAAGGGAAGACATACCTATCAAAACTCCTTTTGCAACATCACTTCTTGGTGGTAAGTTCACTTTCCTATAAGAATTGGCCACTTTCTATATGTTATATTTCCTTTCAAACTGCACTTGCCTAACAATTTATTTGGTCTTTTTCTGTTTCTCAATAATAGAATAAGATTTTTTTAATTACTGACATATCAGATGTTAATACTCATGATGACAATTTATTATTATTTTCACGACAAGCTAAAAGGGAAAGTCTTCTGTGACTAGTAAAGGGTGCAATTCGAGCCATTATTTCAGGATGTGCACCCACGCATTGCATGTACTTACAAACAGTAAATAATTACAATATGTTCATTTTTAAGTTCTTTATCATTAAATAAATATGAAGACCCCCAAAAACTGTAGATTGGTATCTAAAAAGTTTAATGCAAGAACAGTACACAGAGCGGGCAAATTATTTAGTGAAAGCGTAAAACACGCACTGGATTTCCCAAAATCAGGGTTTGAATATTTGCTTGTCATGTCTTGCTCAACATTCAATAATTATTGTTGTACATGCACGTCCCATTAAGTCACAATCGTTTGAAACCCCTTACCTGAACTTTTATGTTTCTACAATGTTAAAAGAAAAGCAGGTTAAGACATATATTACCTTGGGCAATTTAGCTTAAAATTACAGATTCTTTCAAAATGGCAAACGTAATATTTCCATGATCATATTCCTTCACATATCAAGTTGCTCACTTTGTCTAGATGGACATTAATACTCAGGACACATTGTGATAGTGAGCAACAATTCTGCATTTTATATGACTAGACAATGTCATATCATTTAATTTTCATTTGACATATACATGAGGATATTGTTTTTTTAAAATATTGCAATTTTGTTGCAACAGGTTGAGGCTCAGAGTTCCGTGAGTGTACATTTGGAAGATTACACAGTGGTGTATTTAGGTTTTGTGCTGCCCTAGGCCTGAGTAAACTTGTGCACCCCCCAATTTAAATTTGAGGCACCCCTTCCTGTCAAGGGCACACCTCTTCCTGGTTAATCCCCACCCTTTCTCTTTAAGCTCCACCTTTTCCTCTTAGAGCTCCGCCTTTTCCTCTCTTTATATTAAAAGTGGATACCAAGTGCCTACTTGTATATTTTGTATACCATTTCAAATGTATCTATTGAGATAAATAAAAATATGAAATGTTTAAATTCAAGCATTTTTACAAAGAACAGCCACAAATGTCAAGTATACTGGATCACAGCCGCTCTAATTGGTTGAACAATAAAACCCACAGAAACGTGCACTGCATATGAGCGTATCACAGAGCTGCACAGCAATAAAACCCACAGAAATGGACACTGTGTATGAGCATATCACAGAACTGCACAGCAACAAAACTCACAGTAATGTGCAGTGTGTATTAGTGTATCCCAGAGCTCCAGGGCAATAAAACTCACAGTAATGTGCAGTGTGTATTAGTGTATCCCAGAGCTCCACAGCAATAAAACTCCCAGCAATGCAATGTGCGGTGTGTATGAGTGCATCAGAATCCACTACAATAAAACTCCCAGCAATGCAATGTGCGGTGTGTATGAGTGCATCAGAATCCACAGCAATAAAACTCCCAGCAATGCAATGTGCGGTGTGTATGAGTGCATCAGAATCCACTGCAATAAAACTCCCAGCAATGCAATGTGTGGTGTGTGTCAGCGTATCAGAATTCACGGCAATAAAACTCACAGCAATGCCATGTGTGGTGTGTGTCAGCGTATGAGAATCCACAGCAATAAAACTCCCAGCAATGCAATGTGCAGTGTGTATGAGTGCATCAAAACCCACTGCAATAAAACTCCCAGCAAACCGAGTGTATATGAGCACACAGCCATTATTTATTCTATATTTACTGGCCTCCGTCCGCGGTAGGGCTGTGTGCAGAGTCAGCAGGGACTATGTATGGACTCAGCAGGAGGTCCCTCCAGGCCATGTGAGGATCGCGGCTGTGCCTGTGCGTGGAGCCATCTTGTCAGCAGTGGGGTGCCACTGCCAGAGGGTGCACCGTGGCTTTGATTCCCTTCCGGTGGGTGTTAAGTCCAGAATAGAGTGAGAGTCCGTCTTAACGAAAGGGCGGGCAGCTGCGTGCATGCGTGTCACGTGGTTCAGCCAGTCAGGTGGTACTGAGACGCAGTACCACCTGACTGGCCGGACCGCGTGACCTGCACGCACGCAGCCTCACCAGGAGCCAGGCAGCTCAATGACAAATTTCTATCACTGCAGTGCTGGTTATGGAAAGGTCCACTTTAAGCAGCAGTAAGCAGACAGGCTTCATATTCTGCTGATAAACCCCCCTTACCTGTTGTTTACTGTCATCTTCTCTCTCTGCACGCAAATCACATCCCCCTCCCCTCTCCTAGAGCTGCTGTAGGGCAGGGGAGGAGCTATGGAGGGAGAGAGGGGGATTTTTATTTTATTTGATTTTATTCCGTATGCAAACACCCTGCTCCGCTGCTCGTTGTTTGAGACCACAGCTCAAAGCTGACACACAGTGACAGTGGCACCTCCTAGTACCCCCTAATGACAGCCCAATAATCACTGGTACCTGGGGCGGCCCACCCTCCGCCACTCCCCTAAGTACACCACTGCTCTGTGATATGCTCACACACAAGTTTGGCGAACTGCCAGCAAGTACGGTGCTGTTTGAAGGCAGTGCAAATCCCCATAGAGAAGTAATGGTTAATCTATTCAGAGAACACCAAACAGCAGAGAAATGGCAGTGAAATGCCCTGATGTTCGGTGGTTTCAATCAGCAGGTTTATTCAGGCGAACCCCATAGGTTTCAATGTTAAAAATATTCCAGTTTTTATGCAATATCTAATAAACCATTTATTATTTTAATCTGCAGTAAAAAGTCTTTATTGATTTTTTTTTTGGACCTTTTAGTAATTTTTTAGATTTTTTTGGGCAAAATTCCCCCCCTTTTTTTTTAATAGCAGTTTTTCTTTTTTCTGTAACAGAACTTTTTATTATCAATCATAGGATCTTATATGTAAATTCCAGACATTTTCGCTCAGTAGTTTCTTTGCAAACAGCGTTTCACTTTTCAAACATTCAAGCAAACAGTTTTTTTAATTTATTCACTCCATTCGTCTGCAGTGTCGGCTTTTTCCGGCGGCTGCACTGCGTGTGATCGGCTCCTGCTTAGGTTTTTCCGGCATTTTCGGCGAGTTAATCCAGATGTTTTTGCAGGTTTCGGTGTGCGTTCGGCCTCATTTTGCTGTGAGTTTTCGGCTGGTTTGCGGCGACGTTTCCCTGCAATTCGGGGACCCTGTGGTGCTTGCTGAATACCCCGCAGGGTTTGCCGAAATGGGATCGCCAAATCGAACCGAATTGAAGAGAACGAAAAGTCACCGAACGTGCATTGGCTTTTCGATTCTCTTTGAATAACCCTGATAATTTTTTTATGAGAGGAATAAGGGTGTATTTAAGAAGGAATGCCTTGTCAATTATATACGTCAGATATTTTCCGCCTCTTTTTTTCACCTTTTTTTCATCTCTTTCTGTGAGTTGCCACATAGCGCTGCAATATCTAAAATGGCACACCCATTATTTTAGTGTGTGCAATGTTTTACATTTATTAAGTACAAATTGCAAATAATCGCAATTTGTTAATTATCATGTTCTTTATCATGAACTACATAGGAAAAACCTAAAAAGTGTGGATTAGGACCGAAAAAGTTGAAAGTGAGTGCAATTCACAGACCAGGAACATTCTTTTGTGAAAGCTTATAAATTTGTTTTCCCAAGAAAAGGGTTTGAGAAACTGCTTGTCATGACTGTTCAGCTTGTATATTCATGCCCTATTAAGCAACAATCTTTAAAATCCCCTCATGTGCATTTTTAGTTTTAGACTATCATTGTTATTCACAGAAAGGTGAAACCAGGAGAAGAGAACAATCTAAGTGAGATAAATGGGAGAATTTGGTTCTGGTTTGGCTATTTTGACCTAGAATTTTCACTTCTCCAGTCATTCTAAAATGGTGTACGGCTTGAAGGAGAAAAGTTACCAGGAAAGGCTTAATGATCTTAACATGTACAGCTTGGAAAAAAGACGAGACAGAGGAGATATGATAGAAACATTTAAATACGTAAAGGGAATCCACAAGGTAGAGGAAGGGAGTATATTTAAAAGGAAACAAAGTAGCAAAACAAGAGGACATAGTCTTAGATTAGAGGGGCAAAGGTTTAAAAGTAACATCAGGAAGCATTATTTTACTGAGCGGGTGGTGGATACATGGAACAGTCTTCCAATTGAAGTGGTAGAGGCCAAAACAGTAATTGAATTTAAGCAAGCATGGGATAGGCATAAGGCTATCCTAAACAAAAGATAAATCCAGGTAAAGTATCCATGTAATTGGGCAGACTAGATGGGCCGAAAGGTTCTTATCTACTGACATTTTCTATATTTCTATTCTCCCAAGTTTCACCTTTCTTTGAATAGACCTGTATGTTAAACGTTTTCCAACAGTCACTAGTCACTGACCTTTATTGGTTGTAGTGAACATATAATTAATACTGAAAGTAGTCTGTGGGGGTTATTCAGAGAGATCCGAATTGTGGTCGAAAGGAAACCGAACGCTGAAATTCAGCGAACGGTTACCTTTCCTGGCCATTCAGAGAGCAGGCAGTTTGCCAAAACTTGGCAAATTGCCTGCACATACGGTGCCTGTTCGGTGCCTGTTCGAGGGCAGTGAAATCCCCCATAGAGAAGCAATGCTTCGTCTATTCAGAGAACACCAAACAGCAGGGAAAAGTTGCTGAAATGCTCTGCTGTTCAGCGGTCTCATTCGACAGATTTATTCAGACGAATCCCATACGCTTCAATGTTAAAAATATTCCCATTTAATTCAATATCTAATAAACGGTTTAATATTATATTCTGCAGTAAAAAGTCTCTTTATTTATAGATTTTTTAGGATCTTATTTTTTTGCAAAACATTTTTCCCGTTTTTTTTTTAAATAATTTTTTCTGTTAAAGCCCTTTTTATTATCATTCATTGGATCTTATATGTAAATTCCAAACAATTTCGTTCAGTAGTTTTTTTGCAAACAGTGTTTCAAATGTCAAACTTTCAAGCGTACAGTTTTTGTTTCTTTTTCACCTCATTCATCTGCGTGTCGGGTTTTTTCAGCGGCTGCTCTGCGCTGTGATCGGCAGCTAGTCGGGTTTCTCTGGCGTGTTCGGCGTGGTTAATCCAGCTGTTTCTGCGGGTTTCGGTGAGTGTTTGTTGAGTGTTCGGCGGGTTTTGCAGTGAGTGTTCATTGCGTTTGCATCGAGTTTTCCCTGCAGTACGGCGGCCCTGTGGTGCTTGCTGAATACACTGCAGGGTTGGCGAACTAGGATTACTGAATCGCGCCGAATTGCAGGGAACGAGTGGTGACTTTTCGATTCTCTTTGAATAACCCTGTGTGAGTTATTTAATTTATACTTATTTATAGTGTACGCCTTATATACACATGTTATTAGATATATGCATTTTGTTCCTCTTTCATTTAGCTCAAATTGATTTTTGCAATGACACATAAGCATTTCAGGAATTTGGGAGCATCCGAAATTCTGAACCACTGAAATGCCAAAATAAATGAAAACGATAAAATGTTTCTGAATCTCTCCATAATTTTTAAATTCAGAATAATTTTTGTGAAACGAAAAACAAAACTGCATTTGTACAATACTGACCCTAAAGCTAACTCATGCAGAAACGGTAGCAGCATAGGTGTGCGCACAGGGTGTGCCGGGTGTGCCCTGGCACACCCTAATTTTGGGTGAAGAGCTCCTCGTTCATCTCTTGTGTTTGACATTTTAGTTCCCATGGGAACAGGGCTTTTGTTTCCTCCTTTACTGGTTTGTCAAAATGATGTCCAATGTATTGTAACCCTGTCTGTATTTCAGAGTCTGAAAAAATAATATATTTGTTTTCCGTCTAATATTAGAGTCCACCAGTTTGGTGCAATTTCTTCTAATTCTTGCAAAATAGCAGAGAACATTTTGCTATGAAGCATATTAACCCATTCACTACCAAAGTTGAGTTAACTCAGTTGTGCTTTGTAATACATTAAAAAGCAGTGATTAGGCTATCAAAAACCCATTTCACACCTTTTCAAGCAGGATTAGTGTGTCCCTTGTGGAGAAATGAAATGCTTTGTTTTAATCTCTCTCCTAGTACCCTGGAGGGAGATAAACAAGCTGTAACTGTAGCAAAAAAATGGGGAAACATTGCTGCTGCATTACAAAAGCCAACGAAAGGGCAGAATACAGGGGGAGCTCTAGGTTACTCACTGCTGCACAAGGGTAATATTCAGGGGCTATAATGACTGATAATTCCTGTACAGTACAGATACAAGGTATTGCTGTAATCTCCATATACAGGTATTATGCCACATTAAAGTTAAAAATTATATTCTGATGGTATTTTTGGATCCCACATTGCTAATAATCTCATTATGATCACTATAAATACCCATAAGCAGGAGGATTATGTATGATAAAAGGAACACCATCTAGATTTCCGAACCTTTCATTCCAACACTTTTTATCAAGGATAAATGAATACATGAAATATTAACCACTTGAATGCTAAGGACGCGCTCAGCGCGTCCTCAGCA